>JAREIK010000843.1:165663-290840 GCA_029783825.1 Sapria himalayana | reverse complement strand
GGTTATACTAGTTTAATGGGTTATGTATTTAGGTGTTTTGGGGTTTAGTGATTTAAGTGTTTAGGACTTTAGTGATGTATAGCTTTTATTTATAGAATAAAAAAATAAAAAAATAAATTCTTTGATTTTTTATAATATTTGAAGGTTATAATCTTTGAAAATAATAGAATTATTAATTTTTTTTAAATGTGAATATAATATTTAGTTATAATATTCTTGATAATTATATATAATGTAAACTCAATATAAATAATTTTATTAATAGATATTATAATAATGATCAATAAATTAATTAATAAACTTGTATTTATAAGAACGATATAAATTAAAATATAATTGTAAAATCTAAAATGATTCAAAATCTAAAATGATTCAAATCAAAATAAGATATATTATTAAATAATAATTTTTAATTTTTAAAATTTTGCCTCTTTTTACGACCATTTTTTTTGAAGAAAAATATATTATTTAAATTATATATGTCGCACTAATAATTTATTTTATAATTAATATTTCTATAAAAATAAACTAAGAAATAATGAAAATGAATATTTAAAATTATAATGAATACTAATAAAACTAAGATTTATGATTTATAATTTGGACTATACTAATTTAATGTTTTAAGTATTTATGGGCTTCGTGATTTAGGAGTTTAGTCATTTTAGTATTTAGTCATTTAGTTGTATATAGGTTATATATAAAAAAGAAAATAAAATAAAATTTATTTTTGTTATTTTTTCTCATTTTTGAAGGTTATAACCTTTGAAAATATAATAATTTTTAAATTTTTTTTTGACAAGTGTATACAATATGAAGTTATAATAATCATTATAATTATATATAATATAAATTCTATATAAACTATTTTATTGATATTTATTATAATAATGATCATAAAAAAGTAATAACCAATTATTAATAAGATAAATATGGTTTAAAATATATTTTCAAAACCTAAAATGACTCATCATCAAAGTGAAATATTTTTCTAAATATTAATTTTAAATTTTTAAATTTTTGTATCTATTTATAAACCTATATTTTTTTTGATGAAAAATAAATTATTTAAATTATATTTGTCTCTCTAATAATTTATTTTTTAATTAATATTTCTATAAAATTAAACTAATAAATAATTAAAATGTATATTTAAAATTATAATGAATACTAATAAAAATGAGATTTATTATTTATTATTTAGGGTATAACTATTTAATTGTTTAAGTTTTTTGTGGTTTTGGGGTTAAGGAGATTATAGATTTATATGTTTACACATTTAGGTGTTTATAGGTTTTATTTAATCAATGAAATAACAAAAAAATTATTTTTATGAATTTTCGTGATTTTCAAAGGTTATGACCTTTAAAAATATAATAATTTTTTAATAGTTATAAAATATGAAGACAATACTTAGTGATAATAATCTTAAGAATTATATTTGTTGTACATTCAATATAAAAAAATGTATAAATATATATTATAAAAATGATCAAAAAATAAATAAATAATCTTTAATTAATAAGATAGATATTAATTAAAATATATTTGCAGAACCCAAAATAATTCAACATCAAAGTAAATTATATTACTAAATAAAATTTTAAATTTTTGAAATTTTGTTTATTTTTATAGGCTTATTTTTTTTCATAAAAAATAATTTATTTAAATTATATCTGTCTCACTCATTTTTTATTTTGTAATTAATATTTCTATAAAAATAAACTAAAAAATAATTAAAATGAATATTAAAAATTATAATGAATACAAATAAAAATGAGATTTATTATTTATTATTTAGGTCATATAGGTTTAATAGTTCAAGTATTTAGGGGGTTTTGGGGTTTAGGAGTCTAGAGATTTAAATGTTTAGGCATTTAGTGGTTTATAAGATTTATTTAAATAATAAAATAATAAAAAATTATTTTTGTGATTTTTTATCATTTTTAAAGGTTATAACCTTTGAAAATATAATAATGTTTAAATTTTTTTCAAATGTAAATACAATATGTAGTTATAATAAATTAATAATTATAAGTAATTTTAATTGAATATAAGTAATTTTATTATTCGATATTATAAAAATGATCAAATAATAAATTAATAAACTATTATTAATAAGATTGATAGCAATTAAAATATAATTGCAAAACCTATATATAATGATTCAAAATCAAAGTAAAATATATTACTAAATAATAATTTTTTGTTTTTAAATTTTTACTTCTTTATATAAGCTTATTTTTTTGATTAAAAATAAATTATTAAACTTATATTTGTCTCACTCATTATTTATTTTATGATTAATATTTCAATAAAAAATAAACTAATAAATAATTAAAATGAATATTTAAAATTATAATGAAAACAAATTAAAATGATATTTATGATTTATTATATATGGTATACCGGTTTAATGGTTTGATTATTTAGGAGTTTTGTCGTTTAGCACTTTAGTAATTTATGTTTTTAGACATTTAGTGGTTTATAGGTTTTATTTATATAAAAAATTTTTAAAATTCTTTTTTTGATTTTTTTTTGATTTTCAAAGGTTATAATCTTTGAAAATAAAATAATTTTAAAAATCTTTTGAAATGTGAATACAATGTATAATTATATTAATCTTATTAATTATATATCATATAAATTCAATATAAATAATTTTAATGATAGATATTATAATAATGATCAGAAATTAAATTAATAAACTATTATTAATAATATAAATATTAATTAAAATATATTTACATAACACAAAATGATTCAAAATCAAATCAAAATATATTACTAAATAATAATATTTAAATTTTAAAATTTTCCTTCTTTTTATAAGCTTATATTTTTTTTTATTAAATCAAATTATTTAAAAAATATTTGTCTCACTCGAAATTTATTTTGTAATTAATTTTTCTAAAAAATTAAACTATAAATAATTAAAATGAATATTTAAAATTATAATAAATAGAAATAAAAAAGAGATTTATTATTTATTACGTAGTATATAGCTGTTAAAAGGTTTATGTATTTAGGGGTTTCGGGATTTATGAGCTTACTGATTTAAGTAAGAAAGCATTTAATGATCTAAAGGTTTTATTTAAAAAATGAAATAACAAAAAATTTATCTTTATTATTTTTTCTCATTTTTTAAGGTTATAACCTTTGAAAATATAATAATTTTTAAATTTTTTTTAAAAAGTGAATACAATATTTAATTATAATAATCAGTATATTTATATATCATATAAATTTAATATAACCAATTTTATTGATAAATATTCTAATAATTATCAAAAAATAAATTAAAAATCTATTATTAATAAGATAGATATCGATTAAAATATAATTACAAAACCTAAAATAATTCAAAAGAAAGCAAAATATATTACAATATAATAATTTTTTGTTTTAAATTTTTTTTATTTAAAATAGTTTATTTATATTTTTTGATTAAAAATAATTTATATAAATTATATTTAGCTAACTCATAATTTATTTTGTAATTAAAATTTATATAAAAATAAACAAATAAATAATTAAATTGAATATTTAAAATTATAATGATAAAAAAATGAGATTTATTAATTATTATTTAGGGTTTACCGGTTTAATTTTAATTATATTTGTCTCACTAATAATTTATTTTGTAATTAATATTTCTATAAATATAAACTGATAAATAATTAAAATAAAAATTTTAAATTATTCTGAATAAAAATTAAAATGAGATTTATGATTTATTATTAATGTATACCAGTTTATTGGTTTAAGTATTTAGATATTTTGTCATTTGAAAATTTAGCGATTTATGTTTTTAAGCATTTAGTGGTTTATAGGTTTTATTTAAACAATAAAATAATATAAAAATTTTATAATTTTTTTTCATTTTCATAGGTTATAAACTTTGAAAATATAATTATATTTAAAATTTGTTAAATGTAAATATAATATTTTAGTTATAATAATATTTTATTTATTGATAGATATTATAATAATGATCAAAAATTAAATTAATAAACTATTAATAAAAAGATAGAAATTAATTAAAAAATATTTACAAAACCCAAATTGATTCAAAATTAAAGTAAAATATATTAATGGATAATAATTTTAATTTTTTTAATTTTTATTTCTTTAATATGCATATATATATTATTTTATTAAAAATAAATTATTTTAATTATATTTGTCGCGCTCATAATTTATTTTGTAATAAATATTTCTATAAAAATAAACTAATAAATAATTAAAAAGAATATTTAAAATTATAATAAATAGAAATAAAAATTAGATTTATTATTTATTATTTATTATTTATTATGTATTATATATTAGTTTAATGGTTAATGTATTTAGGCATTACAGGGTCTAGGAGTTTACTTATTTAACTATGTATGCATTTAGTAGTTTATAGGTTTTATTTAAAAAATAAAAAAACAAAATTTATTTTTATTATTTATTGATATTTCCAAAGGTTATAACCTTAGAAAATATAATAATTTTTAAATTTTTTTCAAAATTGAATACAATATTTAGTTATAATAATCATTATATTTATATATCATATAAATTCAATATAAACTATTTTATTGATAAATATCTAATAATGATCAAAAAATAAATTAATAATCTATTATTAATAAGATAGATATCAATTATAATATAATTATAAAACCTAAAATGATTCAGAAGCAGAGAAAAATATATTACTATATACTAATTTTTTGTTTTGAATTTTTTTTTTCATTTAAAAAGTTTATCTATATTATTTTGATGAAAAATAATTTATATAAATTATATTTGTGTAACTCATAATTTATTTTGTAATTAATATTTATATAAAAATAAACAAATAAATAATTAAATTTGAATATTTAAAATTAAAATGAAAAAAATGAGATTTATTTTTTATTATTAAGGATATACCGATCTAATTTAAATTAGATCTGTCTCAGTAATAATTTATTTTGTAATTAATATTTCTACAAAAATAAACTGATAAATAATTAAAATAAAAATTATACTGAATAATTAAAATAATATATTTTGTTCCTCTCTCATCTATAGAATGATTGCTAAAGCTCTAACCAAAATAATAGGAGCTTTTACTTTATCTCTATTATGTCTCATCATATTTGATGTTGAATCACCGGGCTATCAAAGGTAATTTGACTCATGTACGCAAACAGATTAAACCAAAGTTGTACCCCTATGTGTTGAAATAGTTAGTTGTTGAGTATGCTATTTATATTGATTATTATAATTTCTTCTAAAATATCTCTCATGCACACACTCAAAGCAATTTTTTTAAAACATAGTTCACCTCTAAAAAAATAATCACCTTGTAGCCTATTAGAACAAACTAGCCTTAGGGCAGTTTCAGAAAGGCAAGAAGTATGGGCTCTATTTCAATCAAGAATCAAAAAATTTATTTTATTAGCATGTCTAAGCCTTTTTTTTATATCCTCATGGATATGAAATGTATCATTTCTTTCTTTTTATATTAAATGAGTTATTTATACAAGCTCACAATACCCAAAAAGGTGTAAATAAACCATAATCAAATGTATAAAAGGTTTTAATCATTGCTCAAAATATTAGTCTTGCATATTGACACTTGAGGTCACAAATCAAAAAAAAAAGCCACAGTGATTTTTCCAATCCCAAGAATTTTAGATATAGAAAGTTATAAAGAGTAGTACTCAAGCTTTAACTATTTCTAGGGTCATGACTTTTGCTCTTGAGGAATTTCAAAAGTTACAATCATTCCTAGTGCAATGACTTTGCAATATAAAGATAAAATGCACAAGCTATAGTGATATCCAATACTGTGACCCAGTATTATAGTGATTAAATATGTATTCATGATCATTCTTAGTGCCATAACAAAATTCTCAACAGATAGACATAAGTTATGGCATATTCTCATCGATATGATTTTGTGTTCTAGAAACAATATATGCAATCATGACCATTGCTAATGCTACAATAATCTAAAACAAGAAAGAGACTGAATCCATAACTTACCCCTTGAGTCATGACTTTGTGTTACATATACAAAAAGATAAATCTATGACATTCCTAAAAGTTGTGAAATTCAATTAAAATTTAACACTTAGTCATTTGATTATAAAAGTGCAAATCATGAGATTTAGGATTTAGGGTTTATGGATTAGGGTTATAGTTTATGGTTTAAGGTTTAGTATTTGAAGTTAAGGGTTTATGGTTTTTTTTGTTTTTTTTTTTTGGAAATACACACTTTATTTATCATTTAGGTACACAACTTACAAGAGACTAAAAAGCTGACTAATTTAGGTAAGCCCACCAAATCCTATGCACCTTAATGATTCTATGCATAAAATACATAAAAAAACATAATACCTAATAATTCCAAGCGTACAAAAACAACTAAAATAACCTGGCATTCCCGGACTTCAGAGTTGGCATTGAGTCATTATGTGCACCACGTCCTTTCCATTCGGATATGTCCAAGCCTTTTGGAGGAACCCGAATGATGCACCATATTAAAACTATGCAAATATAAGATTGTGCATGTGTGTGACATGCAGCATCAAGTGCTTGCCTATGTCATTGTTATGCAATGGAATACATGTAAAACTGAATACTTATAAATCCACAAGTTCATATCTATGGCACATTATCAATTCATTCTCACCTCTGAATTCCACATTCTTTTGCTCTAATGATCCTCAAAAGAGTTTCTCTTGGGTTAGAATGCTTCCTCCTCGAGCTCCAAGAAGTGGATGTATGTTACACCGACAAAATATCAAAAAATATGCATGCATCGGTGTGCATGTGTGATGATGTCCATCTCATAATCTAATTATCTACGTGTACAACCAAGCTTGAATACAAGTAAAATTACAAAATGCTATAAAGATGGGTCTTCTGCTCCCGAGAGTGTAGCATCGCCTAATGTTTATTTACAAAATGCATTAGTGGGCCCCACTTAGAGATACTCATGGGTCCAGTTGCCCCCATTGCATGCTACATAGAGAACAGACAAGATTGTGTGTGTGAGTATGTCATGATCCGTCTCTACAAGTACATGGTGCATACAAAGTACAAAATACAAATAAGACTACAAACATAAACTACAAGTTTGGATCTTTCACTCCCATTTGGCTGGTCTAGACTCCATTGCTTACTGGCCCTGCTTGGTGATGCTTCGGATTTTGCCGGCTCTCCAATTAATCATGGATTACCCGCTACTCCTATTGGGCGATGGTTGGGTGGTCCTCTATGCTACCTGATAGGGCTAGTCGGACCCACTCCTAGCTACTCCTAGGTTTACTCCCGACCACTTTGCTCGTTCTCATCAGTTGTCTGAATGTTATCATCCCGGCTAGCTAGAGGGGCCCTTTACAAGCTGGTGGCTCATACTACTGGCTGCTTCCAGGACTTACTGGCCCCTCTAAATGTTACACTAAAATGGACAAGAATATGTGCACATATGGCTAGCTAGAGGGGCCCTTTTCACAATACATGTTGCTCACTACAACCAGCTAGCCTTGATAGTGACGTCATTTCAGAGGACACCATTGAGAGAAAAAATTCTACTGCAAGCATGTAAACTCTCGAAAATAGAAGGCAAAATTCATTAGAGGTTGACATGAACAACTGATATCATGACTCAAATGGTGTTGCAACTTAGACAATTGGAGTTGCAACTCTAATTTCTGAATGGTTTGTAATACGTGAGAAGGAAATTATGACTTTAGAGACTTGGGCATATTAGTACGAAAAGTCTCGCGACAACACCCTCGAACAATATCACTTCGAACAATATCGTGAGGAGTCTTAAATAACTTGCAAGATTTTGGATTCTGTGGAGACTATTTGTTTAGAAAACATAAGAGGGTGAAATTGAAGTTGATAACTATTAGAGCAATGACATTGTTTGACTTGATGCATAGTGACTTATTCGAAGAAACAACAGAGATATCACTTCGGAAATTGAGTTACGATGCCTCATTTCTCGATGATTTCTCCAAATATGTTATAGTATATTTTATCTTGATGAGGTCCATGGACATGAAGAAGTTAAAAGAGTTTGGCATTGATAGAGAATCTTTTCAAAAGAATATAAAAGTTGTACACGGATAATGACGTTGATTGTTTTCTAATGGATTGACTCTATGCTGAGCAAGGGATTGCGAGACAAATTAATGAGAATGACAATGACACCCCAACATAATGATATAACTGATAGAGAATTCGATGTGCATAAAAAGTTGGACAAACTTGAAGTCAAAATTTTGGGTAGAAACTGTTGTTACGATGTGCTACCTGAAGAATCATACTCTCATGTCCCTTATTCGTGTATGTTTATATGCCAAGGGAGAAGATTAATAAGATGGACTTCAAATCTATGAAGTGCCTGTTCATTGGTTATAAGGGAGACATTAAGGACTACAAATTATGAAACTCGAAAACCAAAACAATCATCTATTCTAGAGATGTTATGTTCAAGGAGTCCAAGGAACAATTTGATTGTCATAATTTTCTTCAAAGTTATGATATGAAGTTAAGTTGTCATGATTGAACGTTGTGACTTGCAACTTGGTTGTTGCAACTCTTCTCAATGGGGCGACAAAGAAAGGTTTGTCACAATAAGTTTCAATGTTTCAATATGAAACCTCTTTGCCACGACTCATTTAGACAATGTTGCAACAACAAATGATGGAGTTACAACTCAGAATCCTGAAAATGAAATGAATAATGTCAATTTAATTTTATCAGTGTATGATTCGAACAATATTGTGAAGGTCACAACCTTTGGAAAATAAAAGCAATGGAAGCAAGTCTTGGAAGAAGAGATGTAGTCTTTAGAGGAAAGTAACACTTAGAAGTTTGTGGAGTTAAAGGGACGAAGGGCAATAAAGTCTAAATAGGTGTTCAATCGGAATATTAATGATGAAGGTAATCATGAGAAGTATAAGGTATGATTGATAACCAAGTAATATTTTGAGATTGAGAGTGCAGACTATAATGAATTCTTCTTTATGGTTGTCAATATGACTTCATTTTGGGTAGTTTTGGCTGCACTGAGAAGGTCTAGAGGTGTATGAGCCGAATGTGAAGATAACATTTATTCATGGTGATCTGAGGAAGATATTTTAATAAGGTAACTAGAATAATTCGAAGTAAATGGGAAGGAGAACTTAATATGTAAGCTGTAAAATTTTCAATATGATATGAAGTAGTCTGCAAGGATGTTGTACCAAAATTTTGATATTTATATCATTCAGTTGGAGTTTAACAGAAGTGATGTGGATCATTGCGTATACACTAAGATGTTAGATATTGATTTTGTGATACTTACTCTAGATGTGAATGCTATACTATTGATTGAAAAAAATACGAAGATGATTTATACAATGAAGGGAATACTTGTAAATAAGGTTGACTTGATAGACATCAGGGAAGCTAGAAGTATTTTGGGCATACAAATTACATGGAACAAGCGGAATAGACTATTGTATCTTGGGCAAAAAAAGTACATTGAGGAGTACTTTGGAAGTTCAAAATGTCTGACTACAATCCATTTAGTACACATATGGTTATTAGGTTATATTTGTATATAAAATACTCCTCAACAACACGTAATGAAAGGGAAGATAAATGCTTTTTTTTGTATACTCATGCAGTTGACAGTTTGATGTATGCAATGGCATGTACAAGATTTGACATTTTGCATCCAATGAAAGTTCTCAACAAATTTATACCCAACTCAAAAAATAAGCACTAGTATGTAGTGAAAAGCTGTGTGAAGCTTTTTGGTCCACCATTTTGTGATTTTTATGCTGTCTAGGTTGAGGTCACTGATATATCTGATAACTTATATGATCTTGCAAGGCCTACCTTTTGAGATTTGTGTGGTTCTTCAAATTCTGCCACTAACTTCAATGCTACTTGTAGCAAGATTGAGAGATAAATTGGATTTATCACTCCCATTGATAACAACTGAGAAATATGCTTCTTGCAGTGCGATGCTTTCTTTGCTCGTCGTTGCTTGTCTCCAATGTTATGATTGTCATCTAAAATATGCTCACGAAGTGGATCTTTCCAATTCTCAATACTTGCAGTTGGAGGGAAGTGTGGTGATATTTCTTTTTGGAGAATTAATGCTCCAAAATCGTATTCCATCAAGTATAGTGAACTTCCTGCTTGTGTTATGTGCATGTGGCTAGTTCATAATTTATGGATCATTGCAACCAGTCTTGCTCTATTCGCTTTTAGTTGTTAAAAGATTGTAATGGTTTATGGGATTCTGAAGTTCCGATGGGAGTGAAAAGATCTGGCTTGTCGACAATATGGAATTTTTGGGGTCATGTTTGGGGCATAGTGCACAACTGATCTCATCAGGGGATCCTACGCCAGTTTTGGTGCTCCAGCTAACTATTTTGACTCAGTCCCTTCAGATCTTACTCTTTGCAACATATTGGAGATATGACATACTTGGTAGCACATTCAACAAGAATGTCTGTCATGCTCATAATTATGTTGTTACATGCTTTTGACAGACATATCCCATACATCTTTGACCAGGATAATTATATTCGTAGTTGGATATTGCTTGGAAGTTCTCTTTCTGAGATACCTATTATTTAAAATTTTATAGAAACTGCAATAATATGCACATTGAGCCTTGCACATAGTCATGTTGAACAAACTCGAAACACACTCTGTTTGCTTGTAAGTTAGTACAAGGGATCAGATTAATGTGATCATGTCCTACAAGATATTGGTTAAATATTGGCAAAGAGAATTGGCTAAATTAGAGAGTGAGGTGAAATGTTCTGATTCAGTTCTTGCTAGGTATGGAAATACTATCTGTCAATTTACAAACTAGGTAATGAAGGTTCTGTGAAAGAAAAAGTTGAGAATGCTCTGAAATTGATTTCTGTAAAAAGCAAAGAAGCACGACACGAGATAGCTAATGCTAAAGGAATTCCAGCTTTTTGGTAAATGCAATAATTGATCCTAAAAATTTCATGCCTAGTGAGTTTGCCCAAGCCTTATAGGAGAATGATTTGATCAAGTTGGATCTAGCATAAGTCAATAATTTGGTTCTGATTCAAATTAGATCTAGTATAAGTCTGTACTATGGTATGGTTTAAATTGGATCTAGCACAAATCTATGGTTTGATTCTTTTTCAAACTGGCTGATGATTATGATTTAATTCTAATTGAAATTGGTTCAAATTTCAGATCTAGAACAAGTTAATGATTTGATCCTGGGTCAAACTAACTCATGACCATGTTTTGATTTTGTGTCAAACTAGTTTAAATTTTAATTTTAGCTTATGTTTATGATTTGATTTTGATTCAAACTATTTTATGATCATCATTTGGTTTTGATTTAAATTGGTTCAAAATTTTGATCTGACTTAAGCTCATGGTTTGTTTATTATTTAAATCGACTTATGACTATGATTTACTTCTAGTTTTAATCAGTTTGTGGTTTCTAAAAAAGATACTTGTACGTTTATACTCAAACTTGAGGTGAGGTATTAAAGTTTATAATTTTATGTTTGTTAAAAGTTTATAATTTTGTCTTATATTTACTTTTTTGCTTAGTCTATATTTCAATGGGATCTCTTAACTTGTGGGATGTCCCAATTTTTTATCTATTATAAAAGGATTGTTCATGTATTTTATTGATTATCAAATGAAGTTGAGTTAATAATTTTAATTGAGTTGTATTGAGTTATGTTTTTATTATGATAAATTCATATAAAGTGAAACATGAAGTGATAGTTTCTTGAATAAATAATATTATAATTCTATGTTAACTAATATGATGAATTATGGTCAGGCATGGTACATGTATCCGACTCAGTCCATGCTTAGACACATGCCGCATGGACCATAACCTGGATTGTGACTGATCATATCAGGCTTGGGCACATGACTTGAGCAGATGTCTTGGGCACATGTCTCTGCCAATGTGTGGTTCAACGACTAGCTTGAATTATGCCTTGTCATGGTTCTCCATGCCTTGCATGAGCTTTACTAGAGCACCCTACCTCTTTAAGAGGCAGGCATGGCCTTCTAATTTATTTGACACATCTATATTATTGAATAAAAGTATTTAAATTAATCAATTGAAAGTAAAGTATGTAGCTTGTGAGTTTAACTTATAATCGTGAGAGAATTTATTTTAAATTGATATATTAATATCTCAAAATATGATTATTTGATATTTATGATTTGTAATTCGATTGTTGGTAGGTTAAATCTAGTAGAGATAACAAATGTATTTGTCAAAGGGTGATAAGTTTTGAGTTTAAGACTCATCAGATGTAATCACTTTGATTTTTGAGGATAAACTTGTTGAGATAGTAATCTCTCACGGTTCTCACTCTAAGTAAAAACCTTATGCATTGGCTATAATATTTTATAATTTATAATTCAAAAGAAAAATACTATTAGAAAAAATGTGAACCCTATGAGTAAATTTTGATAAATGTAATAAACGTTAACATCATAAGTTTTACAAAATAGAAAAATATTTACTAGGCAGAGGTGTCAAATGGCCTGTTATAGTATGACAACTCTGTGCCACCCTGCCGTGCCGAGCATGATACATGAGGCTTACTGTGCCCTGCTCAGAATGAAAATCAGGCTGGTGGCCTGATATGACATGGTTGGCCCACAAATTGTAGGGCCGTGCTGGGCCTGGTGCTGGCCATGCTATTTGGGCTGGTTCGTGCCAGCACAATTTTTTTTAACCATCCAATTGTGATGGGCCATGTAAGCAGATTCTGACTTACATGACCATTCTTTTTAAAAAATAATTGTCTCATAGGTTGGTCACTCGACTAGACTAGGCCCATGACCCGAAACCTGCTCGTGCCTAGTCCTACATCACTGGGCTGATGGATTGTGCTATCGAGCCAGACACATGGGTCATGCCCGACCCTACATGAAGTATCGCTCGCACCAGTCTAGCATTGAACAAGCTGGTTTGTTGGCCAACACTGTCCAGAACTAGGCACAGTACCGAAATGTGCCATGCTGGGCTAGTCACGGCTGAATTGTGTAGTCCCATAGGTTGTGCTTGGGCTACTTGGCTTGGTTGACACTTCTATTGCTAGGATAAAAATAAAATAGTATCGTACAATTATTATATAACTTATGCTTTATTATTCATATGTTAGATTGCTATTATGCATGATATTCATAAAATGAATGTTATAACTGAATCTGTTAAGATAAATATTGAAGAAAATTCATAAGAAAAAAAATAGAAATGAGTGTTGATTTTTAATTTATTTTTTATTATTTTATTTATTTTTTCATTATTTGGAAGCAATTGATTATGAGTTATCACAAATTATATATATATATATATATATATATAGATGTTTTATGTTGTATTCTAAATTTTTATTTTTAGTTCTCCTCATTGATCTCTTCTCTCTTTCTTGTTGACAATAGTAAACCCAATGAGAGATTCAAAAGAATCATCATGATATCAATTTTGTTGGGGTGTGAATGACAACGCACCCTTTGACATTGCCAGAGATAGTAATTGGTGACAATTTTTTGTAATTTTGTGGTGGCGATGGTAACATTGATATTATGTATTTTCAAAACATCCATGTACAATTGGTGTTTTCCCTTTTACTTGGTGTTTGAAGGTTGTAGGATGTTCGATGATTGATTTCGGGTGGTCTAGAAGCTATTTTCTCCACGACCATCATCACGGTGGTGCTAGTACAAAAGTTCTTCCATATATATTTTATTGGCTTCAAGACTATTGTGATAGTGTACCATGTTGTATGATAATAAAATAGTTGGGACAAATATGAAATTTTAGAGAATAACAGAGGTAATTGAAAACTAAGATAACTGACAGAGATATTCTGAGAGGTAAAAAGATAATAGTGACTTATCTTTGCTGTGAAAAGTCGAGACATGCTCAAAATTGTGTGAGGTATTACACTTTGTGTTATGATGAACTTTTCTAGGTTTAGATGCAATACATTAAATTATTGGGTTTATTGATGTTGGTTTTTCAACGATTATATCTATCGGTTGTGTTACATTGATATTTTTTTATGAGTATGTTAGACTTTATTTTGTATGTACTGTTGGTTTAGGCACGTCTTCATCTATTGTATTTCTTACTCACCATCTCATTTCAGACTTTTGAGTAATAAATTTATGAGCTAATATTCATTCCACAACTAATTATTTCTTTTTTGTTGAGTCTAAAATTTTTGATATTGCATGGTTGATGACATTGTTATGTGAGCAATGAGGCATGACAATACCAATATTAGTCTTTTCTTTTTAACATATGTTTTATATATATAGTAGTTTTGTCATTATCTATTCTCTACGAAACAATATAATTATGATATTATTTTTTATTTTTTTGGTATTTTTATGCAGAAACATTAGACCAGATAGATGAATTCACTAAAAATTGAATGAGATTGTGTTTGGGTGTGCGGGTGAATACGCACCCTCTGACATTGCCGGAGATTGTAATCGCCACCATTTGTGGTAACTTTTTGGTGCCGATGGTAGCATTGATGTCTTGTATTCTTGAAACAGAAACACCCATGTACAAATGGTGTTTTTTTTTTGTTACTGGGCATTTGAAGGTTGTAGGATGTTTGATTGATTTTAGGTGGTTGAGAAGCCATTTTCAGCCATGGTGGTAGCGCCCATGACCACTGACAAGACAATGGTATAATGAGAGAGCTGATAGAGGTATTTTGAGAGAAAGACAATAGTGACTTTTTTTTCTATGAAAAGTTGAGACATACTTAGGAAATGTGAGACATACAAACCATAATACGAGTCATGAGATTGATTGTATATGTTCTTTTTGATTCACATGTGCTATTCTAAAGTTTTGTCTATTATTAATTTACTAGCAATTTATTATAGATTAGGATATCTTTCACTAGATAATCTATTGATTATAGAGTTGAAAATTAGATGAATGATGTCTACTGATTGTGAGATGTCTCAATTAGTAAAGTATACTCGAACATCTTATTCAATATGCTAGAAGTGTACTAAGAGGGATTTAATCAATCTAATTCACTTAGATATATGGGAATCCTATAGGATGATCACGTTTGATTATTTGATATTTTTTATAATTTTTATTAATAATTATATTTTTTATATGATTGGTAGTATTTAAATAATTTTTTTTTCATTTTTATGAAATTCTATGAAATATTAAAAATTTAGTTGGGATATAATATTAAGATATTGAGAAATGATGGTACATTAGGAAACACTTTTCATTAGTTATTTTTTTATTTTTTCTAGGTGTATAAAATGGCTTAGCAGACATCTCATTTCGATACTCCTGCACAAGATGAGATAGTTGAGAGGAATAATTGATATATGGTTGAGATGTCTATCACACTTTTATTTTTTCTAGGTGTATATAATGTCTATCACACTTATATTTTTTGGAAGAAGTTATATTGATCGTTAACTTCCTAATCAATTGAATATATATTTTTATTGTTTTTGACTATATCACAATCTTAGCTTGTACACTTGGGAGAGAAACTCTTTAATCTTTTATCTATGATTTTTGGGTGTATTTATTTTGTTGAAGATTTTTATCTAGGTAAAGATAAGATGGTTATTCGTACCATCAAGTATATTATTATTGGGTATTTGATAAATCTAAATTTCGTTGATAGAATTTCTAGTATCAAAGTAAGTTATTACTTATATACCAAATGATAAAATCCTGATAAAGTTTGAATACTAAATGAAAATTTGACACAATCTATGTACCCTTGGATACCAAATGTTAGGATCCCAATCAATAGGTAACCCAACTTCTGTACCAATTAGTAGGTCCTAACTTACAAGGTATTTTCCACTGATACCTTTTGTTGGATCCCACTTAGAATAGGGATCCTAAAGATCTTTGGGTAACTGGTCTTGCGATGACAAGCTAGGAATCATGATGGTTATTATGGATTCAAGAGGGGGGATATGAAACTCTCAAAGATGAAGTGCACAAGCACAAAAGAAACAAGTGAGGAGAGAAAATAGAACTCCCAATTACAAGAGAACTTTTTCACTATGAAAACTTATTAGAATCATTATATTAGTTTAGTTTATTACATTTATAAAATGCTTAAATAAAAATACAAAAAATCTATTTAAACTTATATACTTAATACTTAAGTTGCAATATCAAATCTCAATTAATAACACTAGATACAAAGTCATGACCTGAAACCCTAAGTCATTAAATCATAACAAAACAAGACATATTATGACTATAATGATGTTATAATAACACAAAACAATGCTGTAACCTCGTTCATTTCATGTCACCACATAATAGGATCGCGATATCAAGATATATGTTATAGTTTTAGTTGAGTCGAGACTTCACATTATAGATCGCTACTCCAAAACGCATGAGTCGTGACTTCACATATGATCGAAACTCCAAAATACATGTAACAACTTCATATGAGTTATGACTTCACAATACATCTCACTACTCTAAAGCATGCTCTTACAACATATATTTTATCAATATTTATAATATTTTATAAAGATAATTATTTTATTTTATAAAGATAATTATTTTTATTATTTTATTTTATATAAAATAATAATATTTATAAAGATAATTATAAATATTATTTTATTTTATAAAATATTTAATATTTATAAAGATAATTATACATATTATTTTATTTTATTTTATCAATATTTTTTAAGAATAATATTTATAAATATAATTATTTGTATTTTTATTTTTATTTTATTTTATCATATCGTGTCCTAGTCGTATCCATATCATAGTTTTTTGAAATTTATTGTGTCATCGTATTCATTCATGTAGTATCCTCGTGCCTATAATCGTGTCCGTACTTTTTAGATTTGCATTAACCAAATAAATGAACTTAAAAGTTTCATTCATGAATAATTAATTAACATGTTTATATATTATGATACTAGGTATAATAATTATGGTGAGACTCTAAATACGGGCATGAATATCTTATTCGAAGATGATGCCTTTTTATTCAGTTAGTAAGGGACAAATGATATAGTAATCCGTCGAATACTGTGAGTTGTCTTAGTACTAAGAAATCCATATTGTTTTATCATTTCACATGATATTATAAATTTTGATATATTGGACTAATGAAAATTATATGAATTTACTTATTCTATGTTTTTTAAGATAACATGTGATCTATTGATCTCTTCGGTGTCTAGCATAGTATCAGAATTTTTTTGTATCAATGATTGTTATTTCAGATAAGAAATCCATATTTTGATTAAATATCATAGATATATTTTTATGTTTGAAGGATTGAGAAGACTCAAAAATGAGTATTTACGATGAAATAAAAGAGCTATTGGTTGATGATGACTCATGCGACGACATTGTGGATATTGAGACTAGTGCTAGCATTAAAATCAGACGTAATGTTCTGAATCACACTTCTGACACAGACTGATAAATGATTTTCTTATTTGTAATGTCTCATTTTTTGTGTGTTTATTTTGGTGATTTATTTTTTTAAATTTAAATTTTTTAATTTAGATTTTATTGTTGTTTGTCGTACCTCATATGATGCAAATGCCATGATATTCGAAAACAAAATACATACATTTTTTTATTTAGTTATGAACTTATGGTCTTTGTCTTACTTATTATATTCAATTTAATTTATGTTTAATTATAATACAAGGCAATTACATTTTAATGTTTAATTTTACTTAAAATTTGATATTACAAATTTACTTAATTTTTTTTAGTAACCGAGTACTAACTAGTGACTGCCTACAACCCATGGGATATGACCCATGACCATGCACATATCTCACAGCCCCAAGCCCATAGGGTCCCCTTAGTGAGCCTTGGACCCTTGGCAGCTTCACCATTGACCACTTCCCAAGGTCCTAATGGCAATGCCATTGCCACTTGGACTTGGTTGGCCAGGGCCAGTTAGGCTGACCAGGCCTGCCAAACATTAGGTTAGTGCCATGGCAGTGCCATTCCACAGTCAGCTTGATTCGGCATGACTAGCACTCAAGGTTCATAAAGTTGTGCCAGGCTGACATTAAATTTAGTCTTGTCTACACGACATGACACAAGCACCATTTTTGTTTCGTGTCCGATATGATACAATGGTTTGACTAGGCCACCATTTTTGGGATAGAGGTGTCAAACAGGAAGTGTTGGGCAGACTTGGCCCATTTTTTTTGAGCACGCCCGTGCTTTCGTGTCAGGCAAGGCACGTCATGAGAACTGTACCGTGCCGTGCCTGGCCCGGCACGATTTATCAAAGACAGGCTCGACACGGCCCGCCGACCAGACGGTAAAAGTGTCGTGCCGGGTCAGGCTCGTACGGACCAAAATAGGCCCTTATGGGCCTGGTTAAATAAAAAATAAATTTTTTTAACATTTTAAAGTATTGTATTAAACTTTATATAAAATATATATTATATTATATATAGATAATGTATAAAATATTAAATTTGTAACATGAAAATTGTTAAAATTTAATAAATTACAATGTTTAAAATTTAAATTGATAATTTGAAAATTATTAAAAATTTGTAACCTGAAAATATTAATAAAGTTTAAATTTTTTTATTAATTTTTAATAAATTTAGATTATAATTTATTAGAATTAAATTATAGAGTTTTAATTTTTAAATGAAAATCTTAAACATAAAAATAAATTAAACTAAATTTTATTAAAAAAAATTACAAAGTCACAAAAGCAAAAGCAAACCAAATGTCCAATCGACTAATAGATACCGAATCAAAGCAAATATAAGTTACAACGTAACGAAAAAAAATATACAATCAATAAAAAAAATATCAAAATCAAAAAATGGAATCAAGAATAAATCACAAAAATCATCAACTGTGTCAGTGTACGTGAGGCATTAAAAATCAAAATTAAGTGATAATGACAAATGAGATGTGGCGTGGCGTACTAGCATGACGTGACATTGGCAACTGGTATCTGGCAATGGGCTGGGAAAACCAACAACCACGTCAATCGTCAATCGGCATATCATGAGCATCATCAACCGCAACATCAAGATCATTATCATATGGATCATCATTATCAACAATAAACTCCTCCGCTTTTGCAGCGGATGCAGTCCCTATCATAGCTCCAGCACGATCCTGAATGCTAAACCTCGAACTCTCCCAATCCTTGAAACATGACAATGCCTCAACAATATCTAGACGTAATTTTGATCTCCTATTCGAAATCACGTTCACTTCAACAGAAAAAGTAGACTCCGATGCTACGCTCGACACAGGAGGAATTAGTAGATCTCGTGCCATCCTAGATAGCACGGGAAAGGTGAACTCATATGATTTCCATCATTGTAATATATCTAGCTTTTTTAGTATTAGAATGTGATAGGATTAAGCAGTAATTAGTATCTAAGTACTGAGAAAGCTCGCTTGTATGTGATGGTCTACCCCGTCATTTTTCCCTCGCTAACTGAATGGAAAAATCTTCATCTCCGAAGAAGGTATCCATGTTCGCAATCTTAGTCTCACTACTACTACCATCATACCTAGTATTGTAGTATATGAACATGTGAGTCAATTTCTCGTGAATGAATCCTTCCGGTGGGTCTTCTAGGTTCATGCACAAGGAAATATAAGTCAAAGTGTTATCTACCCCTTCCATCTTAACCTAAGGGTCCATGCATGCAGCGAGACAATAAAAAGATGGAACGGTGGACTAGTTTTTTAAGTACTTGGTTTTTATCTCTACAATCATATGGCTAAGTGTCGGGCCAGCTCGATACTTCCTAAATATGCTACAAATGTTGCATATGCACCTGAGTGCAATGCAAGTTGTGGGAGTATAAACCGACGAACACATGTTCGTCGTGTCATAAAAAATCTTCAAAATTTTCTTAAATGAAATTTTTGAAGCCCAGTCAGTGTCATCAACAATAAGTTCGTTACATTTACTATTGACGTAGTCGGATATCACGTGTTTGTATCCAACACATGACTCCAACATCAGGTACGTGTAATACCAATGGTATCTCATATTCGATTGGAATTTCTTTATCTTAAGATTCGCTAACAAATCAAGACTACCTAACTCCTGTTGTCTGTGAGGAGTGCGAATATATTTTAGTGCATTACTTATATTATCTAAGGCAGGGGAGCACATATTCATACTCGCTTGTACGATCAGGTTAATCACGTGACACATGTATCTGATATGAAAGATCTCTCCTAATAGTGCGCCTTTAATATTCCTAACAAACATATTAGTCACTACTCCATTATTAGTCGCGTTATTAATTGTGATACTAAAAATTTTATTTTGAATTTTATATTCTCTAAAGATTTTCATCATACACTCAAAAATGGCCGGGTCATCACGAGGATGGAGAATCTCAGAGAATCCTAAAATTTTTTTATTCACTATTTAGTTAGAATCTACATAGTGGCCAGTGAGACATGTATAAGATGCTTCATCATGACTTGTCAAGATATCTGATGTCACGGACACCACTCCTCTATATGTCATAAATTCATTAATTATATTTTGTTTTTTTAACTTATATAATTTTACTATGTGATTCCTAGATGTGGACCTAGGAATCCTATGATAAGTATGCTGAAAATATGTCTGCATGATGCGCATTGCCCTTGAATCTTCCGAAAATCTGATCGGAAGACACATCAGCATGATAAGTCTGGCCATGACTTTTCTACCCAACTTGCAGTGGTATATGAATGGAGTAAACTTTGAGACTGAACTGGATCCAGTCTCAAAAAATGCAGTGCTTAGTTAGGGTTGCCTGGATCTAATGCACCATGTCTTTTGGTGCATAATTCGACATGCTTCTTAAGGTGCTCAGTACCAAATAAATTCTTACAAGTTAAATTTCTCATACAATATTTGCACTGTTCTATTTCTTCTTCATCATCCCTAATATTTTTTTATTTTATTATATTAAAATGAGTCCAAACTACAGAAGTCCTAATTTTTTTTAGAAGTTTGGGTTGAGATGACTAGAGAAATCAAAGTTTTAGCAGCTTTGGATCTCTGTGTAAGATTTTTATTTTCTAAATTCAAATATGTTTCATTAGTATTTGTTATTTTTAGGATTTTTGTTAAACAAGAGGTAGAGACTAGATGATAGATTTTAGATTTTAGGATTAGAGAGAGAGAGAAAGTAAACAAAAAAACTTAATATATCCGATAAAGTATGTCTACGGTGCACTACAGTCTAGTTCAAAATTCCAAACCCGAGTTAAGAGTTCCGAAAAGTCGAGCCGAATGACGAAATCCCGAGTCTAGAGAGAGAAGAGCAAGAGTTTTGAGAGAGTGAGAATGTGAGATTTGAGAAAAAATTTTATGAAAAACATAAATGTTATGGAGAGGTAGGGGAGATTTTATAGATTAAAGGAAATAATTTTTTTTAAAAAAATATTTTTTTGTTTTTTTTAATTTTTTATAAAATTTACGGGGCAGAATCATGAGGGCCGTCGGATTCTACCCCTTAGTCGTTGGTGGTGAAATCCAATGGCTATTTTTCAATTTTTTTTAATCGTTGGGGGGGGGGGATTCGGGTCGCGCTAGACCGTGGGTCAGGTCTGATTGGGCCCGTGCCTGTGCGTTTTCACTTTTCCCTTTTCGCACCATGGCGTGGCGCTGTCGTTGTGATGGTGTCCATGACCCATGCCGGTGGGCCGTGCCACGGGCCACCGAACCGTGCCGGGTCAGGCACTACACGAGGCCTTGTTGGCCTCGGCACGACACGGGGCACGGGAAATTTCTGTGCAGGGCAGGCCCAGGCATGGCTGAATCGTGCTGTGCCTCATGCCGGCCGGGCTGGCCCGGCCCGGTTGACACCTCTATTTTGGGCTATATCATTATGACATGAATCATTTTATATTATATTTGAACCTTTCAATTTTTTTACTAAAGGAACACAAGGTATTTTTGTTTTGATATTATACATTATAATTTTTTATCCTAATTCAATACTTAAAGGATTTTGGATACTATTTTAGAGATCTTACTCATTTATGATAATAATATTATTATGTTAGAAAAATTGAGTGTAATTACAATTAATCACACATGAGTTCTTATAGTAAAGAAAGTAGGAAAACTAATAATGAGATACAGATGAATCTATATGATGAAGTTGAAACCCGATTAAAAGGTCAATCAACTCAAGGCCAGGGTGATAGTGATAAATTGCACACATGCTTATGATATTGACTATTAGAACATTTTATCACATATGAATAAAATGATAACAATTAGGTTATTTTTTTCTAATACAACAGCACATATATGAATCGTATCAATTAGATATAAAAAATATATCTATTCATTGTGATATAAATGAAGAAGTATTTATGTAGTAGCTACCAAAATTCATTCTTCATAGGAGTATAACTATGATGTGCATATCGTGTAATATTTTTTATGGCTTTATCTTTAATGCATGGTTTAATAATTTTTTTTATTATGTATTATATTTGATCTTTGGAGTTGTCTTAGACTATTCCTATTTTTTAAATTTGGTTTAGGAGTTAAATATGTGATATTAGTTATTTATGTCAATGATATTCTGATAACATAATATAAATAATTGAGTATATCTCAATTAAAATTATTTTTATAGATTAAGTTTTAGATGAAAATTTTGAAATGACTGAAGTATTTTTTAGATATTGAGGTTGGATTCTCTTGATATATATATCTTTTCTTTTTTAGATGCGATGCGCTTTGAATAATCTATTTGACTTTGATATGTCAAGATGTACACATGTTGATTCACGACTTGATTTATGTGTAAACTTTTTTATAGATAATGATTCGTCGTTTAACTTTGCTAGATATATGAAGATTGTAGGAAAATTAAATTATTATGTATTAAATAGTTCATATATTATATGTGCTATCAGTATAGGTAGTTATTTTTTATATTTTCATAAACATATTCAGATTCTAGTTGTGCTTATGATTCTCACTTATATGAAAAATAATTTAGAAAGTAAGATTACGTTTAGATATCTTGGACACAATCAGGTAGAAATATATTTAGATTCTAGTTGTGCCCCTAGGTTTACAAAGAGATTTGATAGGTTTTTATATTCTTTTGCTAGTAATTTCATATCATGTAAAAATATGAGATAGTTCTTTTGAGATTTAATATAAAAAAAATACATCACTATGATATAAAAAATTTGTGAGCTCTAATAAACTATTTTTTTGTTGGAGGAGCTTTGCCTACTAGTTTATAAATCAATAATACTTTATTATGATAAGTTGATAATCATGTAACCCATCATATTTTGGTCAACACTATGTTTCATATGTTCCATCCATGGATGGATGAAATATATAAAGATTTATTATCATTTCATTTGGGAGAAGATTCAAAATGATTTGATCGCTACAGTCTATATACCTACAAGTGACTAGACATCTTCAAAAATGCTCTCAAAGAATCACAATCACAAAATACTTTCTTCTTTCCAAGATGAGAATTTGTGACATAACGCCCCAATTTGAAGAGTGATGTTTATATATATATATATATATATATATTATTTTAGTTATTTAGGATACAATTTCTAAGATGCTTAATCATTCAGAATGATGATAGACTATGTCAGAAAAATTAAATATAATTTTATCTAATTATACATGAGATCTTGTACTAAAACAAACATGAAAGCTAGTAGTAGGATGCTATTTTTAATTTATCTTGGATAATATTTTTGAGATACTTAATCATTCATGATGATGATAATATTACAAAAATTTAGCGTAACAATATCTAATCATACATGAGATTGCATATTAAAATAAGTAGGGAAGATAATAGTGGGAAGCAAATGAGCATGTACGATGAAGATGAGACTCAACCAAAAGGTCAATTAACTCAAGGCTAGGTTGATCATGATAAGTTACATACAAACTTATGACATTGACTAGTGAGATATTTTCTTTCATGTGACTAAAATGATAATTATTAGATTATTATTTTTTATTGTAGCACCATACATATGGATTGTCTATCAACTAGATGTAAAGAATACATTCCTTCATTGTAATCTAGTTGAAAAAATATTTATGTAGCAACTGTCAGAATTCATTATTTTTCAGAGTATAGGTATGATGTGCATATTACAAAAGGTTTTTATGGTCTAAATAAATCTTTAATGCATGGGTTAATATATTTTTTAGTACTTATTATATTAGACTTTAAGAGATACGTGTCAGATTATTTTCTTGATATAATTTTAGTACTTATTAAAAATAATTTTATAGATTGATTTTCACTTAAAAAATTTGAAATAAATAAAGTATTTTCTTGATATTGAGGTCGAGTACTTAGGAGGTATAACTTTTATTTCTTAGAAGAGATAAGTTTTGAATATTCTATATGACCTTGATATATCAAGATATATACATGCTGATTCACCACTTGATCAAAGTGTAGATTTATTTACAAATAATTATTCATCAGGTGACTTTGTTATGTATATTATATATGCTATTAGTATAGTTAATTATTTTTTAGATTTTTATAGATATATTCATATTAATATAATGATTATGATTTTTATTTATGTGAAAAAAAGTTCTAGAAAGTGAGATTACATTAAAGTATCTTGCACATAATTACGTAATAATATATTTCAATTCTAGTTGTGACCTTGTGTTTACAGATAGAAGATTCACCATAAGTTTGTATTCTTTTGCTAGTAATCTAATGGAAAAGTGAGTGATAAATAGTTATTTTGAGATTTAATAAAAAAATAAAATACATTAATATGATATCATCAACTTGTGAGTTTCAGTGAACCTCTCATTTCTTGGTAGAGTTTTGCCTACTAGTTTAAATACCGATGATACCTTATTATTACGATCAAATAGGCCATCATATTGAGGCCAACGCAGTGTTCCATGAGTGAATGAGAGATTAAAATTGATTATCATTTTATTCGTGAGAAGATAAAAAATGATACGATCACTATAATTTATATACCTATCAACAGTTAGATGATAGATATCTTCACAAAAATTTTAAAGAATCACAGCCATAAGATATTTTTCTCTATTTCATGTTGATGATTTGTGACATATACGCTCCAATTTGAAGAGTGATATATATTTTATTTCATTTGTTGTTTTTTTATTTGTTTTTTTTATTATTTGGGAGTACCCAACTTATAGGCTGACCCAAACTATATATATATGATTTATAATATACTCTTAATTTAACTTTTACTTTAATAAAATTTTATTTTTTATGTATACTTTTTCATCTCCCTCTTTCATCTCTTCTTATCGCCACCAATAAACCCTAGAAGAGATTCGAAGGAATCAACAAAGAGAATTAAGAAATATTTAGGTATTGATTGTATAATGGATCAAATAGATTGTCATGTGAAGATTGCATCATAAATTGCTAAAACTAAAAAATATCTAGATTAATAAGTGTGTGAATGATGTAGAGGATTCTATATAACTTTAAAAATTTGAATGAAAATAATAAGAGAAGACATACTATTATATTTTTTTGAAAATATGTGAGTGGTGTATTGTTTGAGAAACTAAAATTTATATGATTGATATTGATTATATTGAGAATATATTTAAATGATAAAGATTAAATTATTATTTCTTATATGTTATTTTTTATATATTTTATTTAATTTATTAGGAAATGAATAATTATAACAAAGTTGCATGCTGAAATAGGGTATATTGGTATATTTATTACCCCTCGTATAATGGAGAATTATTTATATTTTTTATGTCATATTATTTATTACATAGAAACAAAGTTAAAGATCTGCATGAAAACCTTTTTTTTCCCCTCTATGATAGAATAACAATTCTTAGGGGTAAAGGATTATAATTGAAATTTCATTTAATGTGATCCATACAATTGGATGTATATGTCAGTCTTGTTAAACTAATATACATTTTTTGTTTCTTAAAGTTTTATGATGTTTTCTTTTTCTTGTTTGATGTTCTCTTAAAAATACTTCTTCAATCTTATTTCTGCATGGGACTTAATATGTTCTTTCTCATAATTTTAAAATGCGAACAGTCGTGGTCCTCTAATTTTGTTTATAATTTAAGTGTTTTTTTTTTCTGGTTGTCTTTAGATGGAAACTCATGGATTCTATATTTTGTTTGCGGATTTTAAGTATCCTGTAATTTGTCACGAGATGGGACAGAATATAAGAATTCTTATGAAAGGTATGGATATGGATTATTAATTTGTGCATTAGGAATTCCTTACAATATTTGTACTCAAGTTACTTTAAATAAGCATTTTATTCACATGCCATATGACCCACTGATTTCAAATCCATTGATAACAAGGGGTTTATTCTCATATTATCAATGACTACATTTTTGTTGTTGTAGTAACATCAGCGGGAGATTTATTGTTTCATATTACAAGACTTGTAGTGTTTTTAGAAATAATCTTTTTACTAGTACTTTGTTACAAACACATCAATATTGTTAAATGATATGAGAGAGAATAGTATAATTTGTATTATTTGAAATACTTTGACAGTCATAGATGCATATACATGGAGTGTGCATGGGGGTAAGCATGAGTATGTGTTTATTGTGTGTTATTTTCTAAAGATGCGAACTGAATTAATGGGTGAGTCTTTTGAGGACTCTAAGAGTTTGATAGTGTATTCCACAGTCTTTGTTGTCGACATCATGTTAATACTATCTCTTTGGTTATCTTCACTATGGTTATATGTGACCCTCATTTTATTCTTAACTGCTTCCAACTGTTTCATATTTGATGTTCTAAGATAATGCTGAAAATAAATATAATAATACTTGTACTAAAATTCATATGTCAAATACCATTGTCACGTACAAAAGTGATTGAGAGGGCCTATAAGTCGGCATTCCCATCAAAAATACAAAAAATACAAAAAATAAAAAATATAAATAATAAGAAAATTATAATACCCATGTTAAGCTAATACATGCATGGCCATAACACTAAGTTCGAAAAATAAAAAGATAAACAAAAATATTTTAAGACCTCTGTGAAGATGTTTGTTGGTTGCTCTGTTATCTAAATATGTGTGCATGGGGGCAAGCATGAGCACGTGTCTATTGTGTGTTATTTTCTAGAGATACGAACTGAATTAATGAGTGAGTCTTTTGAGGACTCTGAGAGTTTGATAGTGTGTTCCACAAGTCTTTGTTGTTGACATCATGTTAGTACTATCTTTTTGGTTATCTTCACTATGCTTATACGTGACCCTCATCTTATTCTTAATTGTTTCCAAATGTTTCATATTTCATGTTATTAGAATAATGTTGAAAATAAATATAATAATACTTATATTAAAATTCATATGTCAAATATCTTTATGTCACGGACAAAAGTGATTAAGAGGGCCTACAAGTCGGTGTTCCCATCAAAAATACAAAAAATAAAAAAATATAAACAATAAGAAAATTATAATACCCATGTTAAGCTGATACATGCATGCCCATAACACTAAACTTGAAGAATACAAAATAATCAAAAATATTTTAGGACCTTTGTGAAAATGTTTGTTGGTTGTTCTGTTATCTAAATATATGTTATAATAATGGTCTAATCCATAATTTTTTTCTTAGGAAAAAATAATCAATTTCTATGTATTTTATTTGCTCGTAAAATTTTAGATTAGAAATTATATGCCTTACTGTTTGACTATCATAGAAAAAATAACGAGGGAAGAAAATGTATATCTGATGTCCTCGAGTAGATGTTGCACCCAAATTTTCTCGTAAGTGATTGCTTCTATTAGTACGAACTATGTTTTTATACTAGTTTTTTCAATATTTGTCTGTTGTCTTATTTTTATGAGATAATTTCTTTCAAAAAGAGTATAAAAATCTATCTTAGATTTCTTTTTGGTGTATCCTTTTGTCTAATTCAAATCTAAATATCAGCCAAATGAATGTATCTATAATCCATAAAAGAAATCTTAAGTAATGCAGACTTTTTTTATGTATCTCACTATGCAAAGAGTTATGTCAATGTGAGCATGATGAGCATAAACTAAGAAATAATTAATTATATTAATTATATATGCTATATCTAGTTTAATTATATTCAGATAATTAATTTTTTAATGATTCTTATAAGTAGTAAAATCATCCGAAAAAGTCACATAAAAAGTGTAGCCATTATATTAATCAATAGGAGTATCTGCTGAAGCTCAATACAAAAGTTCAATATTTGTAAGAGTTTTAAATGCACATGTTCTTTGTGAAAAATTAATATCCCTCATCGAATAATTTACTTATATGCTAAGTATCTAAGTGTCGCATGATTTTTTATTTGAAATTGTGTTTGAATGTACTCATTGAGTTGAATAATTACTAACTCGTCATCTTTTATAATCATAATGTTATTTATATAATTAGTCATTAAACTTATCTTGCTATTATGTTTCTTCTAAAAAATAAAAGAAAAATCAGTAATACATATGTAGAACCAAAATGATTTGATTGTTTGTAAAAATCTCATAAACTAAGCTATGGGTGATTATTTTAGGATATACAATGACTTCTACATTTTGTATGTTATATATGAATGTGCTACTTGAAATCCAAGTGATTGTTTTATGATATATGTCTATCTAATATATCCTCAAATTATGAGATACTTTAAGAGAAATAAGAATTTGTATTGAGGCTATCTTGTCTTGGCTATCAAAAAGTGTCCTAATTGTTAATACTAAATGTTTGATTGAATCTCCCAGCTATGAATTTCATTTAAAGATAACCTACCTTCACATTTAGATATATCTTTACAGTGAATATTCATATATTATCAATCAATAATAGATCTTCATAAAAGTTATGATACTAGTTTCAAAGTTATATTAAAGTGAATCATATGTATCTCTTTCAACATGACATGATGCTATCGTGAATGCGATAATGTCTCATAAGAAGACATGAATATTATAGTACTATTAGAGGTGTCAAGTGGGCTGGGTAGCCTGGGCCTGGCATGAGGCACAGCTTGATTGAGCTGTGCCTGGCCCTACATGGCTTGGTCCAGACTGCCTGACCCAAAGGAACAGTTCTTCTGCAAGGCCTAGAATTGTGCCTAGAAACTGGGGATGGGTTCAGGTGCGGTCCTATTGGACCGACGCTGAACCCGAAAGCCAAAGCTTCTAGAATCATCAAGTCGAATCAACCCAATGGTCAAAAAAAAAAATAGATGCATGCGCTTTTAACCATTAGATGAACTTCCACGGCTAGGGGTAGAAATTCGATTGCTGTCGGGTTTCTGCCCAAAAATTTTATTAAAAAATTAAATAAAAATTCAAAAAAATGATTTCTTTAAATATTTTTTCATTTCTATAAATATCCTCTTCTCATTCTCTAATCTCTATCATATTTCTATTCACATTTTTTTCTCTCTCTCTCATCTTTTCTCCTAATCTCTCTCCTCTCGAGACTCAGGTGCGAACTGTGGCATAGAAATTAGATTCAAATATCGAACATCACACATCGTCAAGCAAATGAGTCTATGCTTTATGGGTAATATTTTTTAAAATTTTTTTAGTTTTTTTTATTTTTATTTTAATTAATAGTTTAATATAAAATAATATTTAATTTAAAAAATATAATTTAGAAAAATTAATAAATTACTAAAAATTTAAAAATGATAAATAATAATTTTAATAACGATAACAAAATTAACATTAATGTAAACATAAGATAAATTTTATATGGATAACGATAATACTATGAAAAGGTCCGTAGCTATTGAATTTTATTTTCTTTCATGGCTTTGATCCCAAACATCTAAAAAACAAAAAAAAATAGAAGAAAATTAATATTTTGGACTCATTTTAATATTATACAAAATAAAGATGTTAGAGGTGTTGATGAAAAATTAGCACAAAGTAAATATTATAAAAAAAATTAATCTATAGGAGTACATGTGAGACTAAACACCTTAAAAGGTATGCTGAACAATGCATCAAAATATATGATATATTATATCCTAATAAAATTCAATTGAACTGTGAAGTCTTTGAGGTTAAATCTAGTTCAGCATCTATGTTGACCTCCTTTATATACCACAAAGAGTTATGTAAGGAAGACATGACCAAATCGATCACTACGGTGAGTCTTTCGTTTAGATTTTCAAAGGATTCAAGGTAGTCAATATCATATAGAATTATTTTTAGCATGCATATCATAAGATTTCTAGGTCCACATCTAGAAACGACATTAAATATTATAAGTTAGGAAAAAATATAATAATTAATGAATTTAGGGAATATAGTGGCGTGGTGTTCGTGATGTCTAATATCTGGATTAGTTGTGATAATACATCTTATGAATGCCACACCACTTACTATATAGATTCAAAATGGATACCAAATAAAAGAATATTAGATTTTTTATAGATTTTCTATATTCATGATGACTCGATTATTTATGAGTGCATGATCATAATTTTTAGAGTATAATATTCAAAATAAAATATACAGTATCACATTCGATAATACATTTAACAATGAAGTAGCTCTTAACATGTTTGTTAGGATTATTAAAGACGAGCCATTAGGAGAGATTTTTTATGTTAGATGCATGTGTTACATCATCAACCCTATAGTACAAGAGGGGACAACTATTGTTTTCCTCATTTTAGAATAAAATACATAACACACTAAAATTTCTTTGTATATCTCACAATTAATAAGAGTTTGATAGTCTTTCTTTGTCTACGAGTTTAAAGAAAAAAAATTCTAATTGGATGTGAGTCATTGTTGAAATTACACATACCTTATATTGGAGTCATGTGTTGGATACGAACATGTGATATCCGGCTATGTCAATAGTAAGAGTGACGAACTTATTATTAATGATATTGATTGAGACACAAGAATTTCATTTATGAAATTCCTACAGATTTTTTTATGACATAACAAATATTTATTTGTCATTTTATACTCCTATGACTTGCATTGCAATCATGTGCATATGCAATATTAGTAGCATGTTTAAGAAGTTTATAGATCACTTAACATTTAGTGCATGACTCTTTAATTGAAAATTAAGTACTTAAAATATTAGTCAACAATTTTATTTCTTTATTGTATAGCTGCCTGCATGGATCTTAAGGTGAATGTGGAATGGGTAGAGAATATTTTGACATACATATCTTCGTGCATGAATCAGAAACACCAACATGAAGGGTTTATTTATAAAAAATTGACTGAGCTATTTACATACTACGATACTAGGTATGGTGGTAGTTTTAGCCAGACTTTGAGTACTGACATGCATATCATATTCGGAGATGATAATTTTTTATTCAGTTAGCATGGCATAAACAATGAGGTTGATTGTCAATAGGAGTGAGTTGTCTTACTACCTAGATATCGATTACTACTCAATCCTATCATATATTGATAACAAGATTTTTGATATTTTATAATGGCGAAAATCATATGAGTCCACTTATCTCGTGCTGGCTAAGATGACATGAGATTCTCTGACTTGTTTGGTATTGAGCGTAGTATTAGAGTCTATTTTTTCTGTTGCAGTGAATATAATTTCAGATAGGAGATCAAAATTGTGATCAGATATTATCGAGACATTAGCATGCATGAAGGATTGAGAGGATTTGAGCTTTGCCATCTAGGATTGTACTCACAACTATAGCAAGAACGGAAGAGTTGGTTATAGATGATGATTCGTGAGACTTTGATAATGACTGGGATTGAGCATACAGCTAATGATACCATCAGACGCTTATGAGATTGATCATTAATGTATTAATTATTGAGCTTGTATCATTATTTTGTACTTTTATTATGTTACGAAACAATCTAAATTTATAATATTTTGTTATTATAAATTGTAACTTGTGATTGTTATTTTGTTATTTTGTCGTATTTAATTAATTAATTAATTAATTAATTTGGTATTGTAATTTATAATTTTTAGAAAAGATCCTAACCGGTCCGAAATAGCACAACCTAGCATGACCGGCCCAAAATCCCCAAGGCCAGACATGAATCCGTTTGAATCTGATAGACTTGGTTTGGTCGGCCATGACGAACCATGCTGGGCTACCCTTTTTTAGTTGTGCCATGCTTAGCACGGCATGAGGGCCCAAGTGGGCCATCAAAAAATGGGTTGCTTCAGCTCGGTATGATATGTTTGACACTTCTAAGTACTGTCAAGAAAAGTGATAAAACAAAAGGAATATGTTGAGAGTATTATAAAATTTATGAAATCCGATCAGGATATAACTAATTTATCCTTTTTTGTGATGGATCAAAAAGTCAAGATTAGAGATTCTAAATGTAGAATTTTTATGAGATAGCTAACATATATAGTCATAATGACTATGATTTCAATCAAATATTTAATGAGCAAATAAAATATACAGAAATAATTATTTTTCTTATTGAGAAGTTCTAATATGAGATCATAGTCATAATCTATATTTTTATAATAGATCAGATTGCTAACATATTTACAATGATATTGAGAAGTCGTTAACATATTTTTTTTTCTTTCCAAACTTGGTGTTTTGCATATTTTGTGCTAACTTTAGGGGAGTATTGTAATTTTTTTAGTTTTAGTTTTTTGTAGAAATGTCAAATGGGCCGTGTCGGGCCGGCCCGGCATGGTTTTAGGCTGCTCGACCGTGCTTCTGTGCCGGGCCAGGCATGGCTCGATTACTGTTCCGTGCCATGCATGGCCCGGCACAGTTTCTTTAGGTTAGGCCCGACATGGCCCGTCGGCATGGTTGGTTTTTTTCCGTGCTGAGTCAGGCTTGTACGGGCCAAATCAAGCCCATACGGTCGGTCTAAAAAAATTAATTTTTTTTTAATATTCATGTAATTATAAAATATAAATTAAATTGGATAATATTTAAAAATACTTAAATTGTAACTTGAAAATTATTGAATAATTATAAAGTTTAATTTTTTTATTTTATTTGTTTTAATTATGTTTTAATTAGATTAATAGATTTAGATTATAATTTATTAAAATTAAATTTTAGAATTTATAATGAAATTTTTAAATACAAAAATAAATTAAACACAATTTTTTTAACAAAAATTACAAAGTCACAAAGTCAAACACAAGCAAAATATCCAATCAGCCAATCCCAAACCAAAGCAAATACAATGTAAATAAAAAAGCATATAAAATAAAATATCATAATCAAAAATCAGAATCAATCATAATACAAAACTCATAAGTATAAGCATAAATGTAAGATAAGTGTTGCTGTCAGCGTGTTGCAATCCCGTAATTGTCAACCGTGAGGTATCAATTGGCAAGTGGCGTGGCAAGTAGCATGGAAAGGGGTAACCTCATTAATTGTCCATTGGCATATCATGATCATCCTCAACCTCAACATCAAAATTACTACTATATGAATTATTATCATCAGTAATCAATTCATTCGTTTTAGTTACGGCTGTAGTTCTTGTCCCAGCACGATCTTGGATCCTAAACCTCGAATCCTCCTATCTTTCATACATGATAAAGCCTCAATAATATATGAAGGTAATCTCGATCTCTTATCCGAAATCATATTCACTGCAACAAAAAAAATAGACTCCGATGTTACACTAGATACTAGAGGAGTAAGTAGATCCCGTGTCATCCTAGATAGCATGGGAAAGGTGAACTCATGTGATTTTCATCACTATAATATATCAAGATTCTTAGTATCAGAATGTAATAGGATTGAACAGTATTTGATATCTAAGTACTGAAAAAGTTCACTCCTTTTCGATGGTTCACCCCATCTATACTTTCTCGCTAACTGAATGGTATCTCTAAAGATGATATTCATGTCCGTACTCATAATCTCACAACTACTACATCCATACTTAGTATCATAATATATGAAAAGCTTAATCAACTTCTCGTGAATGAATCCTTCAGGTAGATCTTCCAAGTTCATGCATGAGGAAATATAGGTGAAAATATTATTCAACCCTTCCACCTTAACCATAGGGTCCATGCATGCAGCGAGACAATAAAGAGATTGAATGGTGGATCAATACTTTAAGTCCTTAGTTTTTATCTCTTCAACCATATGGCTAAGTGTCGGGTCAGCTTGATACTTTCTAAAAATGTTTTTATTGTTGTATATGCACCCGAGTACAATGCAAGTCGTGAGAGTATAAACCGACTAACAACACATGTTCGTCATGTCATAAAAAATCTTTAAGATTTTCATAAATAAAAATTCTGTAGCTCAGTCACTGTCGTCAATAAAAAGTTTGTCATTCTTACTATTGACGTAGTCGGATATCATGTGTTCGTATCCAACACATGACTTCAATATCAGATACATATAATTCTAACAGTGTCTCACATCTGATTAGAATTTTTTCTTAAGATTCGTAAACAAATAGAGACTACCAAACTTCTGTTGTCTGCGAGGCGTGCGAATGTATTTTAGTGAGTTACGTATATTATCCAAAGCTGGGGAACACACATTCATACCTGCTTGTACAATCAGGTTAATCACGTGACATACAATTGATGTGGAAAATCTCTTTTTTTGGTGCGTCTCTAATATTCCTAACAAAAATATTAATTGATACTTTATTATTAGATGCGTTATCGAATGTGATACTAAAAATTTTATATTAAATTTTATATTCTCTAAAGATCTTCATCATACACTCAAATGACCGGATCATCATGAGGATGAAGAATTTCATTGAATCCTAAAATTTTTTTATTCATTGTCCATTTAGAATCTACATAGTGGATGGTGAGACATGCATAAGATGAATTATCATGATTTGTCAAGATATCGGACGTCATGAACACTATTCTATTATATGTCATAAATTTATTAATTATTATTTATTTTTCTAACTTATAAAATTTTAGTATGTCATTCCTAGACGTGAACATGGATGGAACCTAGGAATCCTACAATAACTAAGCTGAAAATATGTCTACATGATGCTCACGACCTTTGAATCTTTTAAAAATATGATCAGAAGACCCATCAATGTGATAAGTTTGGTCATGCATTCCCTAACCAACTTGCTGCGGTATATGAAGGGGATAAACTTTGAGATTGAACTCGATCCAGCCTCAAAAAATACACTGCTAAGTTGAGTTCGCCTAGGATCTAATGCACCATATTTTTTGGTGCATATTTTGGCATGCCCCTTAAGGTGCCCAGTCCTAAACGTACTCTTATAAGTTAAAATTTTTCTACAATATTTGTACTGTGTTGGTTCTTCTTTCTCACTCTTAATATTTTTGTACTTTATTATATTAAACCGAGTCCAAATTACAGAAGTCCTATTAGTTTTTTGTTTTTTAGATATTTGGTAGACGACAGGAGAAATCAAAATTTGAGCCTGCGACTTTAGTGTAATATTTTTATTTTCTAAATTTAAATAAGTTTCATTAGTATGAGTTATTTTTTAAGTTTTTTTAGACGTGAGGTAGAGACTAAATGATAGAAATAGATTAAAGAGTAGAGATTAGAGAGAGAGAGAGAAAGTAACAAAGGAATACTAAATTATTTATAAATATTAATAAGTTAAATTAAGAGTTTTAGTTAAATAATTAACAAAAATTAAAAATATCTATAAAGCAGAGTAAAGGTAGAGCATGTGCACCACAATTCACACCAATATTTAAACTTCCAAAGCCGAGCTCGAGTTGCAAGTTTCGAAAAGTCGTGCCGAATGCCAAAATTCCGAGAGAGAGAAGAGATTTGAGAGAGTGAGAATTTATGTTTTTGAAAAACATAAAAATTATGGGGGGGGGGGGGGGGGGTAGCGTTTATAGATTATAAGAATGATTTAAAAAAATATTTTTTATTGATATTTAGGGTGCAGAATTATGAGGGCCATCGAATTTTGTCCTATAGCCATTGGAGATGAAATCTAATGGCTAAAATTCAAATATTTTAATTTTTTTTAAATATCTAACCATTGGGGATTGTGGGTGGGCTCGCGAGTCGGGTGGGGAGGGGTGGAATTGGAACCGGGCACGAGTGGTTTCTGGAAAGTTGTTGCCATTGGTGCTAGGTGGGGCGGTGTCTCGGGTTGTGCCGAGGTACCGTGCCAACGAGCAACGGAACCGTGCCATGCCAGGCATGGTTGGCCTCGGCACGACACAACACGGTTGGTGCTGTGGATAGGCAAGGCACGAGAAATTTTAGTGCCGTGCCGGGCCAGGCAAGGCTAAATAGTGTTGTGCCTCGTGCCGGGCTGGGCCGTCCTGACCCAGTTCTTGTCAGACACCTAATTTTTTTTATTTTTATAATGAGATTACTCAAAATGTGGGTTTCCCAATCTATGACACTATTAGTATTGCAAGTTGTGTCAGTTCTTGGCGTGCTTTATATCAACTCTAATATTATGTAAAATATTGAGAATGAAATATTACTATTATAATAATCTAAAATATTTGATTATATGCATGATTATATCTACTAAAAAATTCGCGTTGAAAATATATATATTTAAAATTTTTTAAAATATTTCTTGAAAATATATATTTTCAAGAAAGATTAATTGGAACAGATTTCTTTGGGAAAAAAGTTTTCAAAATGAAGGTCCTTCGGGCTTGTTATGTTTTACCACTTTTTTTATTTAGTTATACTTTATGCATGAGTACCCAATGTGTGAACAACTTCGATCCAAGTTATGATTTTATATACTCAATGTATATATTTTATTATCATTGATAGTACTTATTGTTATTTTATTTTTATATCTATCATGGTATTAGAGTTGACAACCTAATTGAAATTAGGGTTTTATAAACTGAAGGTTTCATTGACAATGTCAATCACTGTACGAAGACACTAATCATAGCTGCATCATGCCAGTGTCGGCCATCTCTATCGAGTGCTAATGACCTCCACTATTATAGAATGTTTTTGGCCCTCACCGATACCGAAAGTCCTACGCGGTGTCAATAGTTCTGCTATAGAATTGATGCCATCTATTGCCACCATGTGTTGCCTCTTGTTGCCATGCACATGAGATTTATGTGCCCTCAACGGCACCATTGTGCACCATCCTTGCTGGTGCCAATTTGAGTAGTGTCATGTGTATAGTGCAACATATGCACTGTGGATGTAGTGAATAGTGCAATGAGTGAAGTGGAGAAAGTGTAAGGGTAGTGTGTAGTGAATTATGCACCAATGTGCAATGAATGCAATCGCTCAATTATTACTCCGTGTGTGCAATGGTTTACATGTAGTGTCTTAAAGATGTTCACCGACTATTAGCATCAATCGAGGGCAATAATATGACACCAATATGTAGTAGCAGGGTATTCTTCCCAAATGCACATTTTAATAAAAAGCGACATACTAGAGATAAGTGTTGATAGTCATTTTCTGAAAAGAAACCAAGAGTATTAAAAGGTTTTGAGAGAGACATGTCGACTAGAGGAACTATCTAAGAATCCTTATAGTTTCTTTACTGTGATACTTACTAGAGCTGAATATATTTGTATACAATATAAGATTTAGCAATTAATAATTATATTATAAATTATTACTTATTAATCAATATATTTTTTCTTATTTGTAGAATGTTGTGATCGTCAATGACAAATCAATAAAATATTTTGATTATGCTAATATTTAATTTAATATTTTTGTTCTTTCATGTATGTTTTTTATTCTTGGATGTTTCGTTAGTTTTTTTTTTTTGAGTTACCTTTCAAGACATATTAACTTTGTTTTATTTTTTATTTAATTGATATTATGTTACATGATCAAAAAATTTTAAGAAATATTTTGTTCATGGTTGAGCAAAATAATTTGTATGTTCTTACTTCTTTGATCAAGTATATTATTGGGTGTTTGAGTATTATTGATTAATTATGTATTTATTCTTAACTTAAATTATTTATTTTGAACTAAACTAAGAATATTGATTTCTAATATTAGAGATGTTTGCATCCTAGAGTGTAAGAAAGCACACATGAGATTCCTATCATGTTCGCTAGACTTGTGCTAGTGATGATTCATTTGATTTGATATATTCTAATATATGAGAATTTTAAAGAAATGAGACTTGATATGAGTTTAAGTATTTTGTTATTTTAATTAATAATCATATATGTTTTACTTGATTGTTTTTTTTTTAATTCTAGGTTAGATTTTTTTTTTAGTTATTTTATAAAATAATAAAAAATTAATATAATAAAAATGTAAAAATTATTAGGAATAATAAAATATTAGAGCATATATTTAATAACTTCAATTATTAACATATTGAATATAAGATCATACATTAGATTTTTTGTGCTAGTACACTTTTATAGAATTTAGTTGTAGAAAGGAATAACATATATTTAGTTGAAACAACTCACATATAGAGGTGTCAAACAGGGTTTTTTTCAGGCCCGACACGTTTACTATACCATGTCGTGCTTGGCCCGACACGGTTATTGTACCGTGCCGTGCCTGGCCCATCATGGTTACTGTACCATGCCGTGCTTGGCCCATCACGGTTACTGTACCATGTCGTGCCTGTCCCGGCATGGTTTTGTGGAGTTAAGCCTGGCACGGGCCTGTGGTACAATCCGATGGATTCGGCCTAAACCCTAAATTTAAATAAAAAATTAGGGTTTCGGCGTGCCTGAAACCCTAATTTTTTAAAAAATTAGGGATTCGACTCCCTCGTAATCCTAATTTTAAAAAAAATTTGATTTTGGCATGGTGTCGTGCCAACAGGCCACGGTACAATGCTGGGCCAGGCACACACAAGGCCCGGTTGACCTCGGCACGACACGAGCCTGGGCACGGGAAATTTCTATGCCGTGCCGACCTAGGCACTACCGAATCATGCCGTGCCTCGTGCCGGGCCGGGCCGACCTGATTGACACCTCTACTCACATACTTCTTTGAGATAAATATTTTGAAGTTTTTTAGGAAAATATAATTTTAATCATAAACTATCTCATTCACTAAATATCCTTTTTTATCTTTTATATCATGTGCCCTTTCAGATCTTGTAACATATAGAAAGGTTACCCATTCTTATTTAACCTATTCTTATTTGACTCAATGTCTTTGTAATTATTTAACCTATTATTAGGATGTGCCAAAATGATACAAAATGTCTCTTTCTTGGTTGCTCCATTACCTAGAAAGGTTACCCATATTATTCATTTGAGATTATCAAATATTAGTGAATGCTAATATTATTATTTTTTGTTGAATTCATTCTATAACTAGCCTAGGAAAACTAAAAGTTTAGAGAAAACATGTAAATCTATTACTTATTTTTATTTCTCTGTAATCCTACCCAGGTCATTATTTAGGAAAAATAATTATTTGTCAATTTCATCTAAACTCATTAGTCCAAATTAAGGATAGTTCTCATATAGAGTTGGCATATATATTAATAAATATATAACAAATTGATTATGAAAAGAGTGAGATTTTCTTGAAAAGGAAATTTTTTTTAAGTCTAGTTGATATTGTAGCTTGCATGTCTATTTTGGTCCAAACTCGTTATTTGGAATGAGATAGATACTAATGGGGGTCTAGTTGATATATTACACTATTTATAGCGATAGTGTAATATATAATTTATTTTATTATCTGTTTTCTTAATTTTCAATTTTGTTTCTCTATTTTATTTATAAGTGTAGGTACTAATATATTGAGAGATTGAATACGTGAAATCGAGACAATAATGGGGGTCCAGTTGCCCAGTTAGTGGGCTGAAAAAATTTTGGAGCATGACCCAGTCCGTTCTGAAGATCCGATTTGTTTCTATTTATGTGAAATCCTAATTATTATAATATATATATATATATATATATATATATATTGTACTTGTAATCGCAAAGTATGCATTTTGTTCTTCTTTTCTCTCTCACACAATTATGTTCGGAAATATTTTAGGTTAATAAATCTACAAGTACTATGTGCTTTTCTAACGAAAGAGCTAGTTATTTTGAATGACTAGTGAACCACGTTAAAACTGGTATTTGGTTTGGTTACATTATGTTCTTTTTGTTCCTTATGATTTATTATGTCCTGCACAATTTATTGATATTATATTTAGCATAATCACTATATATACCTGAATAGAAATTTTTATAGATAGAGTCTTTTGAGATTTTAAATGATTTTATAATTATTTTTTTTTTGATTTTGATCTTCTGATCACTCTTAGGAAGAATTGAATGAGTTATATTCAACATCTTATTTCACATATATTGTCATATTCATTTTTTCCTATTTTTGGTTTATTTTACTATTTCTCTTGAATTAACTATGATATCTAATCCTTATCTGTGAGTTATTATCTCACTCATGTGTCAGGTTATGTTGAAAAAGATTGATGTTCTACACTTCAATAAGACATGTGAATTAATATCTTAAATTATAAAAATATCTATTTGTTGAGTGTGAATATTTAATATGAAGACATATATCATTGAGGTGTTTCATTTTATGATACGTATTGCGAGAGATTTGATTTAGATATTAGGTGTGGAATATCATAATACTTGTTTCTAGTGAATAAAATGAGTTCAATATAAATTCCTATGTCTCTGGCAATCTCATAAATGGAGGATATATCAACTAGAAATGAAATTTTTTTTTACAATGAACTTGAAAAGTTGTATACGAAATAGCTATTCGAATTTTGAGTGATATAATCTGACTTAGTTTATATATTGTGAAAGATATTGTATAACCAGAAGTAATTACTGATGATTTAGTTTGCTCAGTTTTTTTTTTTGATTGTTATTTCTTTTGGGTTACACAATTAAGTTATGTATTTTTCTTTATTTTTTCGGAGAAGATTTGATGTTAGGTTAATTATGTATGTGAATGACATTATCAACCTATTTTACTTATTATGTATATAAATGACATTCTTATTACATTCATATTATGAGTTATGATGAGTTGAGATTTATTCAACTCAAAGAATATGTTTAGTTATAGCTATAAACAAATAATCATAGGAGGCTCAAATATTTTTTCGGGATAAATGTGATAGACTCTAGGAAAGATATTGCGTTGTTCTAAAGGAGTTATGCAGTTGACATTTTTATAAATATTAATTTTTTGGGTTATGTTTTAGTATTTATTTTGATTGAGTCTTATATTGATTTGTTGTTCAATGTAAATCATATTCTTGACTATTATGACATTCACCTAGATTATATATAGCTTATGTAGTTGATACTATAAGAGAATCATAATAAATATTAATTATTTGACTATCATCAGATTATATATAGCTTATGTAGGTATTATTATTAATCATTTCTTAGATCTTTCATGCCATATTCATTTAGACGTAAATTTTCATATTTTGAGATATTTAAAGAATTTTTTTGACCTTGATATTTCTTTCAATGATCATGAGCTATATATAATCTAAGAGTTTTTGGGCATCAACTTTCACGTGACAGAAGATTTACTATGAATTTTTGTATATTTCTTGAAAATAATTTTGTATCTTATAAAATAAACAATAATTAGTTGTATTGAGATTAAATGTAGATGTAGAATTTAAGATAAGCATGATAATTACATGTGAGATAATTATCTGTGAGCACTAATAATTAGACTGAGAGAGATATATTCTTCAATTTGGTATATCATGCGTTGACAAAGCATATATATGTGTATTATTTTTTTCTCAAAGAGAAGATATAAGATTAAACTATTACTAAAGGCTAATATTTTTAAAAAGATATTGAAAAAGATTAATTTTATTATTCTTTTCTTAAAAATTAATATTTTAGATATTTATGCACTAGCTTGAAAAGAGATATTGAAGTTTATAACTATATTTATTTTATTTAAATGCGTTTAAATTATCACTAATATACTAAATCTCATAAGAATTTCAAAATTAAATGTGATTGGTCGTGATCACTACTGAGACGACTGATCTGTGTGTAAATTTGTTATATGCATTTATCCTGGGGTTGATAAGGGGTGATTGGGAGAGGGTGAAAAAAAAAATTTAAAAAACTATACTTATTTTATTTTATTTCAGTTATATTTGATGGATGTGAACTCCTTATATGCGGGCTGTCACAATGCAAGTTAGGATTATTTATATTTCTTGAAGACATTTTATTATTATTATCAACAGGGCTTATTAATTTTTTTTATATTTATCATTATTATTTTTATTTTATTTTAAAATAAATGTTTTTTGAAATTTTTTTGTCAAAATTCTAGTTTTTTTTGCAATAAACAAATTGTTTTCATGTTTGCACGGAAAGTTTTTTGAAGAATAGCTGAAAGTTAGTCCTTGAATCACTTCATTGCTCCGCTCATTGCACAACATGAGTTTTTGAGTAAATGAGGATGATTGTGGTTTCTGATGAATAAATATCAGCTCGATGAATAGTTGATAGAATTGAATTCCACAAATGATCTTCAAACATAACTGCGACATGACTTGAAAAAACAAATTAATTCATAAAAGATTTCCACAGATGATCAGTGAGTTGGTCTTTGATGCCATGAATTTTGAGTCTTGAGAGAAATGAATACAATTATAATTACTCTATTGTGCTATTTTACAAATGGATGAATACAAGTATATATTGAGAGGAATGCCCACGAGCTTATAATTGCAGGACTTTGCTTTTCAATAATTACAGCAATGTTGTCAAACTATTCTAGAAAATTTTAGTCTACAATAAATAATCATAAATAATTATATACTTAATAATTCTAAATAATTCTCCAATGTTATTTGCATATGTTTTCTGATAATGAATTAGTTTATTTTTTCATTGATATTCTTGCAGCAGTGGATAAATTACATTTGCCTTCATGCAATAACTTTGTCAATGAGAAATCTAGTCGGTGCTATTTGAAAAGGACTTGGTTGAAACCAAATGGGCTAATTGAAGAGCCCGGGCCATGTCTACAGAACTTACTTTTTCACTTCCAGGTTTGGCTATTTGATATACAAAAAAAGGTTAACTGATTAAAAGGGATTAAATCAAGTAGAAATTATAAATATAATCTCTCACCTTTTATTGCCTCAAAAATAATCTTTTTTAAATTAAATTTTCTTATGTTTTTATTATCAAAATAACCCTTACTTTTAAAATAAATATGTGAATAATTGAAAACTCGAAAGGTTTTTACGTAAAAAAGAGGTTATTCTTCAATTAAAAAAATGAGAGGTTATTTTTGTAATTTCAAAGATTTTTTTGTTCTTTTTTATATTTAATTTTAAAAAAATGTGGTGCTTCTTTGTTCCTGATGCTGGATTGCATATAATAATGCTACTGATTTATGGCTTGAATGCTGGTTGTCTTTTTTTTTCCATAATGCATTAATGGGCATTACTAATCATGAAAACTAAATGTTACTGATTTTTGGAAGCATTATGTTTGGATGGTTGTATTCATATCATTGTTGTGTGTGTTTTAGGTAGCAATACTTAACGTATTTTTTCGCTTATAATATTTTACTTCATTTCCAGTCAAGAAAAAAATGTGAAATTTTATATCTAATGTACATTTGACATGGTATGAGAGTGTTAATAGTGGAGACGTAACTCGGTCATCATCTCCAGTCATGGTCATTGCTGTTAATGTTTTTTATGGTGAAATTTCATTTGTTTCTCACGAGTGACGTCCACTTGAATGTTTTTAGCTGGCCAAGGTTTTCTTGCTTTGTCTTGCTCTTTGTTTTATGGGCCAAGGTACCTACCTATCTATTTATTGTTTCAGTGTCCAAGGCCACCAGACTTGTGTCAGGATCATTTCAGATGTCTACAGTTGAAATCTGGGTGTCCTGAATACATTCTTTTTTTTTTCGGACCCAGTGTATGTTAACAACCCAATGGCAACTACTGTTAAACACAGTTCATCTCTTTGGAAGTTGATAATTGGGGCTTCTAATTAAGTTTCAGATAAAAAATAATTATTCTGTACTTCTAATCTCTACAAGAGCCTAATGATTAGAGGTGGAGATCATACTCGGCACTTAAGGCTTTCGCTCAGTGCGAGATTTGGACGAGTTTAATATATCTGTAATTCTGAGAGGTTGTGTCTAGTGAGACTGGAACTTTAAGACTTAATTTTTTTGGATGAATGCACTTGTAATCGTTCTAATGCATGACTTCCAATATATATAAGCAACAAAAAAAGTTCAGGTGATTATTCATCTCAGTATATTTTTGCTCAAACATTTTGAATTCGTAGCTAATTAGGTTTGATGTGTTTGATGATTGAGTAAAGTAATAAACACTAATAAAATAAGGAATATAAATAAAATAATTGCACAAACAATGAGTTATCTAATTCTTTCATATTATTCTATGTTAGTTTTAATCGATAAATTACTAATATAGAGAATTTTATCAAATCCTTTCATGTCATGCAAAAAACATTATATTTATAATAGATTTTTAAAATAATTTCATTCACATAATCAGTGCAACAAACTGTTCAATCCGAAGAGAATTTCTAAATATGATTGTTTGTTATATCAATACAATCCAAATGTTTAGAATATATAGATGCTAAAAATTGCTCTAAAACTATTCAAAAATCACAGCCTGCCTTTGAACCAGCAGAGCGGCACTGACTCGGGTTTGAAAAGAATGCCATGAGAGGGAGAGGAACCTCCCATAATGGTGTGCTGATCAAAGAGTGGCTGTGAGTCTGTGACAGCATTGGCTGCTTCAGTTTTGGCGGTTATAAACAATTGCAATGAAGCACCATTTTGATCCTTTCATATCATGTAATTTTCATATAATTTTATTTCAATAATCATATAAGTTATGATGCAATTATATATATAAATATATAATATTAATTGAATTAGTTTTATGCTATGGATACTTTGCTAAATACTTCATATGACAACTAATATAAAAGATGATAAAATTACAACTGCTAGATATAATATCAACAAAAAGATTTACTCAAAATTTAGTAGGTAAGGGGGTAGTCATTGAATCATGCATTTAAGAGCTCTTGGTATAACTTCATACATAAAGGCTTTAAGCATGAGATTTGCTCCTAGCCTCTACTATGTGTATCAATGAGCACATATATATCATTTTCACTATCAAATGAATCTGTTTTAAAAATCAAATTTATCTTTCATGATGATTAATTGGGGTTATAATGGTATTTATCTTAACCAGTTAAGATATTACATGAGTCCAAACTCACTTGTGAATCCTTTAAATTCCTCACTAATTTTTTTATCAGAAAAGACAATGTTCAAATGCAATTCATCTACCTTCCTGTGTTCCAAAATAATTGTCTGAAAATTAATTATCTGTTTTTGACAGGTGGCATTTCTGCAGATGAAGATGGCGATCGTTTGTTTCTTTCGGACAGTAATCATCATCGAATTGTCATATTCAATGGTGACGGGACTATGTTGGAATGTGTATGTGATGAACTTATTTGTTGTCATTTTTTTGGTGTTTATAATTCATTGTAATGTATTGTAACTTGCTAAAATATTGCGGTGTATGGTTAATGCTGAACTAGAGTGGGCTTCATGACATTTGACCAAAGTGTCCTTGATTTAATTGCCAATTTCTGCCACTGTCTAATGGTGAATCAACAATCTTTTGATTATGTGAAGGTAGTGCACTTTTGAGATCTACTTCAATAGCTGTTGATTTTAAATAGTTTTAAAAATGAAGTGTAACATACAAATACTATAATCATCAAATCTTAAAATGAAACTCAATAATAAATGTTTACATAATAAAGTAAATAAAAAAAAAACTAAAAGTTATAAACAACACCACTCCTCTAGCTTGTGCATTTCTGCATAAGTCTAGAAGATCAGAGAAAATAAAGATGGGCTGAGGATTCTTCATTGTTTTTGTGTTCTTCAATGTCTTTATGAAGATATCTGCTGAATTATATAGTACATGAATATAAATTGTAATATTAGTGTCATTTTCAACCTTCTATATGTGGAAAATATAGTTTATATCTGTGTATTTTATTTACTCATGAAATATTGGATACAAGGTTATATATTTTACTGTTTGATTATCATAGTAAAAAATAGTAAAAAAAGAAATTTAAAATATGATCTTAAATAAGTGACATATCTAAACTATCTCGTATTTGACTAACTATAAGCGCTTGTAATTGTTGAACGAGATCTAAAGCCCTATAATTTTTTTTATGTAATTCAATATGCGAAATACTAAGTCCAAGTGAACATGCATGAGAAAATCAAAGAAATAACTGCCTATTCTGATTGCATAAGTTATATTTGATTTGATATTAGTCAGATAATTAATTTCTTATATAATTCTTAAATAAATAGTAAAATTAACTGAAAGTGTCATGTTAGATAAAAATTTAATATCTAGATCAATCATAATATTTGTTAAAACACAATTCAAAAGATTAATATCTGTAAGAATATCAATCATATATCTTTTTTGTAATAAAAAAATATCTTTCCTAGAGTAGAATATACTTATTTTAAGAAAATATTAGAGTTTTCAAGATCATTCATATAGAATAGTGACTAAAAGTACTTATTGTGTTGAATAATTTTTAAATTATCATTTCTCATAATTAACATATTATTCATTAATATATATAATAAACAAAATTATAATACCATTAAAACTCTTATGAAAAAATAAAGAAAAAACTTATAATATACATGTATAAATTAAATGATGTGACTACTAATGAAAATTTTGCAAACAAAGTTCTTAGAGTTTGTTTAAGACCAAACAATGCCTTATGCAAATCAACTTTTCAGAGAATGCTTAAGATCAAACAATGCCTTATACAAACCAAGTTCACATGTAGTTAGAGGGGTCAAGACATGAGTCGAGACTAAGGTCATGGCTTTCAGGCTAGGACTTTAGAGAATTAGAGGTGTGTCTATGCCATCATCCCTCACGTTGAGATTGCAAATTAGTTAGTTATACAATGTACTCTTCTACTCTCTCGCTTATGGGAAAGTGTATTGTTTAAATCTGGTATATCATATTCTTTTATTGCTATAATATGTATTAAAAATTTAGGCTTAAAGGTTTAAACCTTGCAAAAGCTACTACTCGTGAGTTCTTTTCTAGGAACTATTTTACGTGTTACTCACATGTGTTAGGATTATGAGAGAGTGATCTCAGAGATTATACTCATAGTGAACATGAATGTCATAGACATGTTGGAGTTTGACGGTATACTTGAGATGGACTGGTTGATGATGCATTGAGTCGTTATTTCCCATGGTTGTAAAAGAGGTATTGCCTGCACATCTGATGATATTTGTTTCATGTTTCAAGAGGATAAGTATGATTTCTTATCCCAAGCCATGTACAATGTTATGTGGCAAGAATAATTGGTGAGTTGACAGACAAATCTTACTTTATTGTGATTTTGTTATAATGTAAAAATTAATTGTTTGTGATATGATTTCAAAAATTTATTGGGTGATCGATTTCATCTAATAAAGATTAACAAGTATTCAAGTCGTACAGATAGTAAATAGGGTATAAGTTTAGATATCAATCCTGTATAGGTTTGCGAGCAGTTTAGCTAACCAACAGTGTACTAATAGCTGCTCGAGTTAAATAGATAAATTTGAGTCTAAAAAAATACATAGACTTTAGCGATGGACTTATTTCCTTATGTAGATGATATTTCTATATTATTGAGATACTGTTACATTCAATTGTTGAACGAAGGGTATATAGATGTTGAATTGACCCAATGTATTCTTGACATATAAGGTGGTCATCAACTTTGTATTATTACTATAAATGATTGTCTACTCATCGTTGTCTTTGATATTTTGCTACTAACGTCTATTTATTTTAGACAATATATCAACTATCTTTAGTGATTGTTTTGAGTATGTTTTTTTATTCTCCGATCTCCATAGTCCTAAAAGATATGAAATGATATATCAACTATCCTTATTGCTGTATATGTAATTTGTTTTTATTTAATAATCTGTTGTATAACAAAATATTTTTCTGTTTTAATATTTTCATGTAAGTACAAGAAAAAAAATATTAAAAGCCCGGGGATGCAGCAGTAGCACAATAACGGAGGTCCCACTGTGGAACTGTTCCATGATCCGACCCGCTGTGGTTAAATGAATCTGATGTTTTTTATTTAATATAAAATGATTTGTAATTTTAATTTTCGGGCGGTTGTTTTTGACCCGTGGAACTGTTCATCATCATTCTCTTCTCTCTGCACGAATTTTCGTGACTGCTGTGTGCTACATACTGTAAGATGTTTCCGTTTTTGGTTTTAATCTGTAACGCATAAGTATTTTCTGGTGGATGTAGCTAGTCGTACTGAGCGATTATCGAACCACGTTATTTTCGGTGTTGATTTTCTCGTTTTTGATTCTGTCGTGGATGTTTGACAACTTGGGATTATATTGCTTGTTTTTCTGTGTTTTCTGTTGTTTCTATTTTTAATCTCACTACCGTGGAAGCGCAATTACCCCAACACTTATCATTTAACATACGTGTTTTTATTGATTGTCACCGCCTTATGAAATACATTTACTTGTTTGTGTAATATGGATTACTTGTTATGGTTCATCACGACCAACGCATAGCTTCAACGCTATGCTATAACCCCTAGATTATACATTATATATATATATATATATATCTACATTATCCTTATGTCATTTTTATAAGAATATGCATAATAAATTGATAATAATTTTATTTGTGTTTTCTACTTCGTGAGCGTCATACTTGCATTATTTAAAATTAATGTAATTTTGAGTTTTTATATATAGGTTTATTTTTTGAGATAAATGTAGAACTATCATTTCTTTCGGGTTAAATTTTATGTTTGTGTTTCGTGACTTACCTATCACTGTTTGTTATGAACAGTATTCATACATTTATGTTAGATGTGAATTTTCAAATTCTTGTTGTAAATAATATTCACATTCATTAATAATTTAAATAAAATATTATCACAAATAAAATTTTATACAATTATAATTATCATACATAAATATAATAAATCAATCATATATCCTTATGTAGCATAAATATAATAAATCAATCATATATCTTTCGAATTGTGGGTTCTCAATGATAGTTAACATGAGAATATACGTTTCAAATCCTATTCCCAATCAATACTTAATTGTGTTTGTCTTGAATTTGTCCCCAAGTAAGGGTTGAAATTCATTCTGCTTAGGATTTTGCATTCTCTTGGTCTCAAATTTTAAATTCTCATTTGTTTAGCAAGAACTCTAAGTCCCTTTTTATGCCTCAGGGTCCTAATGATTTGTGTGATTTTTTAAGCTAATAGTCATGATTTTAGGTTGAAATTGTGACTATGTCATTTCTTCAAATCTTCTCTGGAGTGTAAAAGCTGCAACGGCACGGAATATTGTGACTTAAAATAATTCTTTTCTAGAACTCAAAGTCATGATGTCAAGAATGTTATGACTGAGGTAATTTTTCTGTATAACCAATAGACACGGTGGCAAGAATGACACGACCAATGAACATTATTACTGAAGCACAAAGTCAAGTGATAAGAATGCCTTGACTAAGACATTTGCTCTCTGAAATACAAAATCACTATGACAAGATTTGCCGCAACTGAAGTATTTTCTATCTGGAGTAAAATATCATAACAACAAATATTTGTTATGATTAAGTATTATTTTTTGTTGTGTGATTTTGTCTCTGTAATGAATAAGTCGCGATGCTAGAAAAAGCTATGATTTTAAGTATTAGTATGACACATAGGTACTATGACATAAAAATAAAGTGGCAACTGAAATTATATTTTAGTACTAATGAGTTGTGACTCCAAGAAAATGTCACAATCATGAAGAAAGTGTATTACTGAAAATATTTTGACAAATAGGTAGTAGAGTCACGACGTACAAATATTATAATGTCTTATTTTGTAGAGTTGCAGCTAAAAAAGGTTATCGCCACAATTCAATAGGTTTGTTCTAGTTTAATTAACTCGCTACATTAGTAATATCATGATTTTTTTGCTGTTGAACCCTCCAAATTAGGTTTTCACTAAATCCACAAATCATACTAAAATTACATTCGATTTTACTACTCACTATGAAAATTTTGATTTAGCAAAATCTTTTTATTATAAGTTCGATTTCAATACAAACACATCATCAAAACATTATCAATGAACCTAAAAAATTTGATATGTTAAATACAAAAACAAAATATACTTTCACACTAAAAGTATTACTCATCATTGAGCAAAGATCATTTTTTTTGTGAAATTCATTATGAACAACAAGACTAATATAATACAATATCACAAAGTAAATCTTGGGTTACCTTTCAAACAATGCCATGTTTAAAATTCTTAGCTGGACTAATTTTTTAACCCCCATTTCATTATTTAATTTTTTTTATTGTATCACAATAGCATACAATCATGACTCTGATTGTTCATTTATCCCATATTCAGGTTATTCTTTTTTATAATATTCCAGTCACTACTTATTCACATTAAATTTTATTTTATTTTCTACTTTATCTGAAATTGCTCAATAGGGCATCACCACTATGATTATAAATAATCCATTACTGCCGAGACTTGAATTTTTTTGTGAATAACTTAAGTGTGAGTTGAAAATCAATATCTTTTCTCTTATTTTGAACTATTATTTTGCAAATTCTTCCTGTATAATTTTTTCATTTTATCTTTATAGATTTGAGCATTGTCATACGCTTTGTTCTTCATTTCTTTCAGTTCACTAATTTGAAAGACTTGTTTTCTTTTCACATCTTTAACTTTATAATTTATTTGTTTTATTATCCATCATGCTTGATGATTAAGTTTGATTGACAAATGATAATTTTTTTCCAAAAACAAGGCTATAGAGAGACATTCTCAAGGGTGTTTTGAATGTCGTTTTATGTGCCTATAATGTTTCATCCAATCATGGAGACTTGAGACTAACCATTTTTTGATTTATTTACTATCTTTTCCAATATAATCTTGATCTCTCTATTTGAGTTTTTGCTTGCCCATTTATCTGCAGATGATAGGAAAGTTTTCTTTTATTCCTCGTGCCATGCTTAACCAAATAAGCATCAAGTAACTTGTTACAAAAAAATGCTTTTCTTAGTTACTAATGATACACTGTTGCTTGTTGAAGCACATGAAAATATTGATTCGTAGGATGCTCAATATTGTCTTGACATCATTCTTTTGTGACTACTTTACATCAATTCATTTAAACACGTAATCTACCACTAATAATATATATTCTTTTTCAAAAGAGAGAAAATGGTCCCATGAAGTCTTTTCCTCCCTCATCTCGAAAATTTAAACTTTAAGGATGTTATTGAGCAGAATTTCATTTTGTTTAGATATGTTACCTAATCTTTGATATTTGTCATACATTTGCACTATGTTCTGGCAATCCTTAAATAGTGATAGCAAAACAAATTTAGATTGCAATGCTTTTTTGTCTATTTTATTACATCCAAAATATATTCTGTAAGGAAAAGAGTGATTTTAAGGATTATGTCCATCCATTTGATTCATGATATACATCTCCTTATGACATGATCCACACATCTTATGAAAATGAGTGAATTATCTCATAGGTGATTTCTTACATCAAGTAAAACTTTCTTTTTTGGTAAAACTTGAGAGAAAAAGAAAAAGTTTCACATGTTAAATAATTAATAAAATTAACATAACAGGATAATTGAGTTTTTAATATCAAAATCTACTTATATAAAATGTTCTCTGAAACCTCAACTTCTTTTCATTATTCATGTTGGATTCTAAGTGGGTCAAATGTTTAACTATTATTTTTTCTCTCTCATTTTTGTCTTTTATCTCTATATCAAATTCTTGAAGTAAGAATTTATTTATTTGTTTCTGTTTTGCTTCTTTCTTTTTCTTTAAGTACCATACGATTGCAAGATTCATATAAATCATTATCTTTGCTCTGATGATCTATGGTTAGAATTTATCACAAGAAAACAATATGCCTAATATCTCTTCTTTGGTGATTGTATGATTTACATTGAGTTTCATTTACGGTCCAACTAACATATAAAATAATTTTAAAATCTTGTATCAGTTCTATCCAAATATAGCTCCAAATGCATATGTGCTCGCATGACACATAAAATTTCAAATGGCTCCCCCCTATTGTTGTATGGTTAAAATTAAGTTTTCTATTAATTATCTGTTCAACTCTTCAAGTGCTTCAACACATTTTTCACTAAAATTTCAAATGACTCAATAATTTTGTCGTTTTGAGAAATTATTGATAAATCTTCAATAGAACTTAACATGTCCAAAGAAAATATACATCCCCTTGATAGTTGTAGACTGATGTAGTGTTTTAATCACTAAAATATGTGTAGTCCACATCTAATTTTCTAGTTGACATTGAATATATTACTATAATCCTTTTCTTTACATATATTCCTCCATAGATACCTATAAAAGCATTGTAAAGGTCATTCAAAATAAAAATTTTTTCTTTACACTGAACATACTACCTCTCTAAAATTTGCAATCATTTTAAGATTACTTTCTAATTTTGCAAACACCATTTGAAAGAATCTCTATAAACAAAATAATCATTCATAAATACCTCCATAATTTTCTCGTTGAGATCGATAATGGTTGCACAAATGCATCTCAAAAAAGTAGTTGAAGTATTGCAAAGATCAATTGATATCATTTGAAATATAAAAATTTTATATAGGCAAGTGAACATAATTTTTTCTTGATCTATTAGGTCAATCTAAATCTGTTTATATTTTGAATATTTATCTAGAAAACAACAAAAGGAATGTCCAAAGATTTTGTTCAGAATCTCATCTATGAAAGGAAACATATAGTGATTCTTCCTTGTTTATTTATTAAATTTCTAATAATCTATGCATATTTGCAATCAAGTGGTTATATGTATGAAGATTTTTTCATCATTTGATGTTTTTGCCACCGTCAATCCTTTCTTCTTCGAAACTACATGAATCAGACTAACTCATGGATTGTCCGATATGATATAGATAATTTTCATATTGAGTCATTTTACAATCTCTTTTTTACATTATTCATTATTGGATTCAATATTTATTTTTGTTCAATTATTAGCCATGCTCCTTATTTATATATGTATTTTATGCATGTATATTGATAGACTAATTTTTTTGATATTTTCAAGTGATCAAGCTATAGTTTCGGTATGTTTATTTATTATTTTTATCACGGTCACCTCCAACTCTTTAGTCAATGTAGTTAAAATGATGCTTGCTTTTGTTTTTTCTTCTCCTAAGAAAGCATAACAAAGGTAATTTGGTAGCGCTTTCACGATTAGACCATCTGTAGTTGTCCAAATTTAAAGGTATTCTTCTTTGGTGATCATGACTTTAATAAAAGTTGTGGTATCGTCAGATACTTTTTGTGGCTTTTAGATTAGTTATGATTTTTTTTTGGGTAGTATCATGACTTTTTGTTAAGTTGTGGTATTGACCTTTGATCTTTGGAGCTCTAAAGTTGTAACTTTGGAATAAGTTCAACTTCTCCATTAAGTTTTGGTTTCCTCAAACTCATGATTAATGTAAAGTCATGTCTTTTGTAAAAGATTTGACTTCTTTTTATTCATTATCTCGTTTGGTTTTCTTCTTAATTTTCTGCCCTTCTAATTTAGTATTATTTCTATGTATTTTAAATATGCATCTCCTTGGATTCTTCTCGAGTTCGCTTGACACATCATCGATACTATTCTCCCTCATTGTTAGTATAATTTTCCAAATTTGATTTTTGCTAGTTTTGATCATCACTTTCATGTGATCTAGCCTTGTTTTCGTATATCTATTTTGAACTTCTTTCATATCGTTACTGCCATTGTCTTTATTAGTAATGCAAAAATATAATCTTTAAATGCTTGTTTGTCTATCGTATATGGACTATCATTCTATTATAGTTTTTCTTAGCTCTCATAATAAAATTCTTCATGATTTCTAATATTTTGATGATAATATGGATGAATATTGCTGTGAAGTCTAAAATAATATCTGTTAGCCATTACTTTACAGTGAATTAACTTCTTCTGCTTGATAGACTAAATCAAAACTGATCAACTCTTACTATTTTGAGGCTACAAATTGGTTGACAAAGGCATCCATCATAGATTCTATTGTTGTCAATTTGTTCACCACATATGTTGCAATTTGTCTTATTCATTTGTTTTGATTGAATTGCATTTTATCTTAGAGTAGTTGTCATTATCTCTAAGTTCTCTTTCAATTTCAAAATAATTCTTTTTGTTCTCTCAATTTATAAGTCTAAAGATGTTCACTTAATCTTAAAGCTTAGACTGATATAATTAGCTCAGTTCTTTCAATTTCTCTCTCGGCACACTAAAGCAACAATTGTTATCAACCCAACTAAAAACAAATATATTCTTTTGTAATTATAATTATGTCAAGTTAAGTTTATCAATCAAATTAAATAATTCTCAACAATGATGTTAAAAGCTTGATGGTACTTTGTTATAGTGTTAAAATTGATCATTTATGATAGTACCAAAAGTTCATTGGGTTTCTAATTTTTTCTCATGAAGATTCGTAAGCATATGATTTGTATAAGTAGTAAATAGAATATAAGTCTAAATATTTGATCTCATATGAATTGTGTGAGCAGTTTAACTAATCAACAATGGACTAATAACTACTTAAATTAAATATATAAACTTTAGTATAGAAAAGATACTTCGATGTCAAAAACTTATTGAGACTTGTTACAATGCTAATATTGATCATATATGATACGATCTCAAAATTTTGATATGCGATTAATTTTACTACCATGAAGATTCAAAAGTATATGAGTCATATAAATAATAAAGTGGATATAAGTCCAAGTATCGATCACACATAGATTATGTGAGTAATTTAACCAACTAATAGTGAACTAACAACTACTCGAATTGAAAATTAAACACGAGATTAGAAAAAATACGTAGACTATAAGATTGATTTACTTTTTATCTATGATGATATTTCTATATTATTGGGGTAATGTTATATTCGATTATTAGACGAATGATAAATATATATTAAATTGACTTAGTATCTTCTTGGCATATAAGATAATTTTTAATTTTGGACATTTACTATTACAGATGATCTACTTGTAGTTGTATCTTAGGTATTTTAATAATGAAATTATATTTTTTCTGTTAAAGAATAATTTACATGTTTATTCTTTTGAGACAATATGTAGAGGTGTCAATCGGGCCTGGCAGCTCGGGCCTGGCATGGAGCCCGGCCTGGAGTAAGGCCCGGTCTAAGACCATGCGCGGGTTCGTGCCGGGCGCACTCTCGGAATGACTCGTGCCGTGCCATGCTGAGGGTAATTGGCTCGCGTGCTGTGCCATGCATGACCCGAGTGCCTGGCATGTGGGCACGACACGCAGCAACAGCATGATGCCCGACAAGCAACATGACGAGCCAAGCGGGTCAGCAGGAGTGCTCGCTTGGGTTTTGGCAGTGCCCGTATCCACAAATTCCAGCATGAACCTGCTCGAAACCAGGTTGATTTTGGGTGGCAGCCCGTGCCAGTCCTGCTCTCTAGTGAACCATGTCGTGCTAGGCAAGACATGGTTACTGTAGTATGTTATGCCAGTCATGACATGCGGGCCCATTCTGGCTTGAAAAAAAGGGTCCGTGCTGGCCCGTCATGACCCATTTTACACCTGTAACAATATGTCAATTATATTTTATAATTATTTTGAGTATGTATTTTTTTTCTCCGATCTTTATAGCTATAAAAGATGTGAAATGATATGATAATAATTATGTTTGTATTTTTTTCTTTGTGAGTGTTATACTTACATTAATTTACATGTCTTCTTATTGATTTCATCTAAGGAAATCATATAAAAGAGTGATTTGCGGTGTTGTTATCATCTTATGAAATACCTTTACTTTGTCTCCTGTGATATTTTTGTCACCATACATTACAGCCAACACATGACTTGCATGATATGATGAAATTTTTAAGTTAGATATTCTACATAATACTTACATCTTCTTAGGATAAATTCTTCTAGAATATCTATAATATATTGATTATAAATTCATTTATATTTTCAGCTTTGTGAGTACTATACTTGCATTACTTAAATTCATATCAACTTGGATCTTCATTCATAAATTTATTTCATTAGATTATAGTAGAATGATTATCATTTTCTTTGGGTCAAATCTTATGAGTGTTATCTATGATTTATTTATCATCATCCATTATGATCAACATGCATAAATCTATATTAAATATATAATCCTAAATTTAGGTTTTAAATGATATTCATATTCATTAATATTTTAAATATTATATTATCACATATAAAATATTATATAATCATAATTATCATACATAAATATAATAAACTAATCTTAGATTCATATTTAGCTTGTTATTAAAAAAAAATTTGTGAGATATTTTGTGATTTATCTCGTTGGCTTGGGAGTTCCTAATGATAACTGATATTAAAATCTGTCTCAAATCATATTTTCAATTAATTGCTCATGTTTTCATTATAATTGTCTCTAAATAGTGGTTGAAATTTTGTCCCTTAGGGTTTGTGTGTTTTTGGTCTCGAATTTCATATTTACCTTTTTTTTATAAAAACTCTAGGCTTTCCTTTTATATCTTGAGACCACATCGAGTTGTTGTGTTGCTTTTTAAGTTGTAGTGATAAGAATGTCGTGAATGAGATATTTGTTCTCTGTATTACAAAGTTGTGACGATAAGAATGATTGTGATTAAGATATTTCATTTCGGGAGTAAAAACTCATGGTGACAAAAGTTTTTCGTGTTTAAAAATTACTCGGTGTGATGTTTTTTTGACTTTATAAGGAATAAAGCACAATGCTAAAAAATACCGTGACTTCAAGTACTTGTATGACACTTAATTTTCATGATATTAATATAAAATTGTTGTTAAAATTGTCTTAGTACTAATAAGCTGTGACTTCAATAACATATTATAATCACAACGAAAGTATTATATAATGAAAAGAATGTGATAGTTAATTTATAAAGTCACGACATATAAAAATTATCATAACTTGTTTTGTTGACTCATGACTAAGAAAAGTCATCAAAATACTCATCAAGAATGTGTTAATGTAGCTAAGTCATGATATTGAAAATTTTATGATTTTTCATTTGTTGTTCAACCCTCCTAATTAGCTTTCCATTGAGTTCACAATAATACTTAAATAAAATTTGATTTCATTATTATTATAAATTGATTTTAGTACTAACACATCATCAAAATATTATTAAACAATCTAAAAAAGTTGGTATATTAAGTGTTGAACAACCTCAATAGAAGGTTGTAGACTTCATCATCGTGTTACTCTCTAGCACGTCACTTATTTCTATGAATCCGCATAGAATGATGTCAGTTGTGGGGCAAGAATTCATGGTCCATTTACATGAATTATTGAATAAGAGCCTTATCAGTTTGAACACTTCACCACAAAGATCTATGGTACTGTTTGATGAGAAAAAGAATATGATCATTTGGTTATGTAAAAATTATCGGCAGTTGCATATGATTACTAGCAAGAATAGATATCCTTAGCCAATGATTCATGATTTGTTGCATATTATTCTCCGCATCAGTTCCCATTCGTTAAGGGTAAGAGAGAGAGAGAGAGAGAGAGAGAGAGAGCAAGAGAGAGAGAGAGCGAGAGCGAGAGATTCCTCATGCAATATTTAGGACGCAGTATTAGTATTTTGAGTTCAAAGTGATGTTGTTCGGATTGACAAATATTCTGATATTATTCATTGACCTAATGCATAGGTTGTTCCAGTCCTATATAGATCAATTTGATGTGGATTTCTTTAATGATATTCTGATCTATTCCAAGTCTAAAGTAGAACATAATGAATAGTTGAGATTTATTCTCTAAAATTTGAGAGATTATTAGTTGTATGTTAAATTTAATAAGTTCGAGTTGACTTACGAGATGAAATTTTAAGGGCATATGGTATCATCTTCAGGTGTATCTGTAAACTTGAAGAATATTGAGGTAGTTATGAGTTGGGAAAGATAGAAGTTAGTTTTTGAGATATATAATTTTTTGGGATTGGTCGTGGTAGGGTATTACAAGAGATTTATCGAGAACTTTTCTTGATGAGTTCAACCTATGATGAAACTGACTTAGAAGGAGGTTGAGTTTGAGTTGAATGACTTGTTTGTGAAAATATTCTAGGAATTAAAATAGAGGTTTAATTCAACTCTTATTTTGATAGTTTCAGAGTGGGAATAAAGATAGAAAGTGTATTGAGATGCCTCTAAGGATGAACTTGGATGTGTTTTGATGCAGTCTAGGATGATAGTAGTTTATGGTTCTTCACAATTAAAGAATCATGAGCTGAGTTACCTAGCCCATGAAATATAGTTAGTAATTATTATCTTTGTTTTGAATATTTGGCACTAATATTTATATGGTGAAAAATTAGCAATATATCCAGATTATAAGAGTTTGAATTACATTTTTACACAGTAAGACCTCAACATGAGATAATGCATGTGAATGAAATATCTGGTGGACTATGATTTCATTTTGTATTATCATTCTAATAAGATAAATACGATGGTTAATGTACTTAGTCAGAAGTCATGAGGTTTGTTGGCTAGTGTTGTTTCTCGAGAGTGGCAAATGCTTGAGTCTATGAGATAATTCAGGTTATATAATAGGGGTCCATGCTCAAGGTACTTTGGGGAGTTTAGTTGCTTTACCTTCCTCGCCGAGCAGAGTGATCGAGTCATATGGACAAGACAGAGATAATGTCCATTAGGGATCAAGTACGGTCGAATATGGGTGATGCAGGTAGGACTATTCATGTGGATGGTAATATTTGGTATAGGAGAATGGTTGTAGTTTTCCAATCAGCAAACTTGTGAGAGGAGATCCTCTATGAGTTCCATTGCTCTTGTCTTGCTCTATACTCAGGTGAGGTAAAGATGTATTATGATCTTCATCGGCAATATAATTGGAGTGGGTTGAAGAAATAAGTTGGAGATTTTGTATATTGGTGTTTCAGGTGTCAACGAGTAAAAGTTTAGCATCATAGGCCAACAATGTTATTCTATCTCTTGGAGATAGTTGAATGGAAGTGAGAATATATCATGATGAATTTTGTGTTTTACCTACCATAGATATTGCAAGGATATGGCGTAGTATGAGTAATGATGGATTGACTTACTAAGTTGACACGCTTTCTGATAGTATGGATGATCTTTACATTGAGGTGATTTTATAGATTGTACATATGAGAAATTACTTGATTATCGGGAGTGCCAATGTTCTTTAGTATCAAAGTAGGATCACAAGTTTATAATTTTCTGTTGGAAAAGTTTTCAGCAAACCATAGGAATATAATTGATGATAAGCACAACTTTGCATCTCCATATGAATGGACAGTCAAAGAGGACCATCCAAACTTTAGCGGACATGCGATCAGCATGCATCATTGATCTCAAGGCCTAATGGTAGAATGAAAAGATGTATACCCTTAGTGAAATTCTCCTACAACATCAGCTACTAAACAAACATACAAATGACATTCTGTGAAGTATATGTGTGAAGCCTTGTCGATCTTTGGTTTGTTGGATGGAGGTGAGAGATAAAACTACCATGGGTTTGTAATTGATTAAAGAGATTTCTAAAAAGGTTGATTGATACTTAAGCATCTTCTCATAGCTCATAGCTTGTAGAAGAGCTACACCGATAGATGGCGTTGACCACTAGAGTTTGTAGTGGAGGATCATATCTTTCTGAATATGATGCCCATGAGAAAGGTAGTCAGGTTTGGCGAGCAAAAAAAAACTATTGTTGATATGTATCAGATTTTTCGAGGTAGTCGAGAGGGTGGGTGCAATGACTTATTTGTTAAATTTATCTCCAAGGTTATTGAGTGTTCATGCAGCATTTTATATTTTAATGCTTTGGAAGTACACTCCAGATCTAACTCATGTAGTAGATTGGATTGAGCTCATTGTTGGTGGTGATGTAATATTTGAGGTGGGAGTGAGCTCACCGTGAGACAAGAATGTGAGGCTATTAAATTTGTTGTGGCATCATCGAGGAACAAAGGAGGCAACATGGGAACACGAGTATGCTATATGTGTCAATTATCCTTTCTTGTGATTTACAAGTATATGTGTGTGTAAATTATGGGGATGAAATTTTTTTGGAAGAATGTGAAAACTTGGATAATTTTGAATTCAACAAAAGTTATTTTCTTGATTCTTGGATGATGAAACAGACACAGAACGAAAGACAAGTTGTTAGGAGTGATTCAAACTTCAACTGGAATCTAGAAGAGTCTCTTGAGGTTGTGACATTACTTTTTTTTTGGGTTGAGACATTACTTTTTTTTTTGGGTTGCAACATGTCATAATGTTACTACATGTGTTTCATATCACGACATCTTATTCAATATCATAACTTAGCTATAATGTCATAATTTTGGTTTGATATTGTGACCTTGTCTTGATGTCGAGACATTGTCTAGATGTTATGACATCTATTTGATGCTATGATTTTGTTTTGATGTTGAGACATGTGTTAGATATGCTGATATCAAATTTAATTGTATTTACCGTATTATAAATTATGGACTGATGATAAAAAAAAGGGAAAGAAAAAGAAATAATATGTTTTTTTCCAAAAAGCAGAAAACTCTAATGAGGGAGAGAAAAAAGAGAAGAAAAGTAAGTTTTGAAGTAACAAAGTATATTTGCTCGATGAGATCGATGTGTGTGTACTAAAACCAAAGGATTTCATCGATGTTCCAAAAAAAGGAAATTTGGAAAAATCAAGATTTTTGAGATTAGAAGGGTTCATGAGATCTCATTCATTTCTACTTTACTTCAAGAGGTAAATATTTTCCTACTCATATTTAATTTCATCCCAAGGGGTGAAATATTTATGAGATTGTTGCATAGGAAATAATAGCTTATTTTTCTCTATTTTTATGTATTTGATTTGTTCTATTTTGGTTTTGTATTGGGAATGTCCAAGGTTAAGATGAAAATTATGTAAAAAGGATATGTAGGTATCTCAGAGGAATTGTTATTATAATTTTTATATTACTTGAGTTTTGTTTTGGTCATAACTTGGCCTTTGGATCTCTAATTTGGATGACTCCAATTGAAGATGAAAGTTGAGCATTATGTCTACACCAAGGACTAAATCATATTCAAAGAACCTTAATTTTAAGGTTTAGTTCACCAAACTTATTTTTTTTATAGCACATCAATAATTTATGTTGTTTAAGTCATAATTTGAGTTATATGGATCCAAACAAGATGATTTAAATTCCTAAGTAAAGTAGACATCTATGGGACCAATTGCTTGGAAGGTCATAGCTTTGAATCGGGTCATGCTATGCCTTATGCCTTATCTTCTAACATGATAATTATATGACATGAATATTTTTATATGTATGGAGTAATTATAGTCATAAGAATTGACTATAATATTTTTAATATGACATGAATATTTTTATATATATGACATGAGTAATTATAGTCATAATATTTTTATATATATGACATGAATATTTTTAATATGTAAAGGTGTCAACTAGGTCGGGTAGCCTGAACACAACATGAAACATAACACTACTTGGTTAAAAGCTATACCTAAACTAGCTTTTTGTCAGCCCATGCATGGTTGATGCCGTGTGGGGCCAGGATTCCTGGCTCATGTGCTAGGGGGATGCACGACATGACATAGCCTGATATGCTAGCTTTACTTAGGCTAGCGTGGAATGGACCAGGATAGCTTGAACCTAACTTAGTTAGCTTTGACTTAATCTAGGCTAGCTTGGTAAAGTATGATCTGACATGGCATGACCCAACATGACTCGGGCAGATGGTGGACCATCAGGTCATGCATGCCAATCCTTTTTTGAAGCTGTGCCAACATAGCTTCACCCATGCTAAAAACTGTGTCATGTTGGGCATGACATGATGGGCTGGTTGAGCGTAAAAAAGGGTAGTACCGGCCAACATGATCTGTTTGACACTATTTGTAATATGCATTGAAATTGAATATTGCTTGAAAATTATATGTATGTAATATAATTATCTAAGATAAATGATAAGATATATGATATAAATGTGCCTTATAATTTTTAACGCATGTGTGATATAATCTTGATATGAAATAGTAAATTACATTGCATATGCACAAAAACATCATATTATATGGATGCGAGTGCATGTTTATGATTAATTATCATACTTAGTGATTGATGGCTCGACTTGATATCATTGGATGGTGTTCAATATTGTTGTATAATATTTCATAAAATGAAAAAAAAATACATATGAGCAATAGAAAGAAGGGCTAGATTCTCCATTTGATGAAATGCCCAAATTGGTTCAAGTATATTTGTCGGTGAAAGTCTGAAAAGTATTGTAATACATGTGAAATCATACAGTGAGATCTTAAAAATTTGCTAATCACAAAATACAAGAGATTATGATTTAAAAAATGATAATCAAAATGACAACATCAATACAAAATTTTGGTTTACAAATAAATAACTTTTATTTTCTAAGTATTCATTGTATGTGTTCATTAATGATGTTTAATTATATATTGGTATGTGCATTGTGTGGTGGGAGCTGGTAAGGGCTCGAGGTATGATACACATGAATCTTATCTCATTCCATGCATGTCGGATTTCATAAGGTTGCTATTATATATTCTTTTGAAATTGAATGTCAATTGCGTGTGTGATCATTGTATTTGCACTTAGGAGGGAGCTATACTTTATAGAAATTTTCTTTTCTTGGCGTGGCTCTCTCTATATGAGAAAATTTCAGGTTCAAGATATATATTAGTGGATGACACTCATTTTAGGGCGTAATTGTGAAGAAAGCTGGAATATAATTATGACAGATCTCTTTGTAAAATAAATCAGAATAATTTCATTTATAGATATTTTGTATAAGAGTGTTGTGATTAAACTCTTAAAGACTTTTGTGGTATATCATTGAATCTTTTGAGTGTGGATAAATGAGTTAGTAGGAACACTTTTACTCAAATAGACCGTTGTGGTCATTGTGTTATACTGAATCCTAGATGAGTCATGTGATTGTAATGTTGTGTAGATTAGATTTTGGATAGGGTTTCAATGCAAGAGAAGATTCTATTTGATTTTTGTTAAATTATGATTCCCGGTAAATAGGGTATAACATAATGGTATCGAATTATTCTAATCCACAAGTTTTTTAGCGGGTGATAGTTGCTCAACAACCATTTAGATTTTAGGGTGTTATAATTAGATGTGTCAAACGTAGCCTGGCCGACACGAGGCATGACATGATTCGGTCGTGCTTGGCCTGACACGGGAATGATCTGTGTCCGTTCTGGGCCTGCTCACTGCATGAGCCATGCCGTGCCGAGGCCAATTGGGCCAGATACGGCACGGTACCATGGACACGATAAAAAATTAAAAATTTTGAATTTAAGCCATTGGATTTTACTTCCAACGACTATGAGGCAGAATCTGATGGTCCACATGATTCTACCCCAAAAAAATATTAAATTAATAAAAAAAATAATTTTTTTTTTAAATTATTATTATTATTTTATAAAAGCCTCACTCTCTCTAATTTTTATTACTTTCAAAAACATGAAATCTTATTCTCTCTCCTAAAATTCTCTCTCTTGTGATTTTGCTCGGCTTTTCATGACTCGCAACTTGAGCTCGACTTTGATTGGTGTTTGGATTGGCCTTTGGATTTGTGATGCACGTGCTTTATCTTTACACTACTTTACTGTTATCTTTATTTTTTTAATTAGTTAACTCTTAAGTTCTAACATAATTATTAAAAATAATTAGTTTTTTTATTTCTCTCCCTACTCTATAATCTACCTTGTCTAAAAAAATCAAATTAATGACAAATACTAATTAAATTAATTTAAATTTAAAAAATAAAAATCTTACTCAAAGGTTCGAGGCTGCTGAAATTTTGATTTCTTCGGCAACTTTAACTCAGACATCTAAAAAATAAAAAACTGGGAGGATTTCTGTAGTTTGGACTCAAGCATCTAAAAATTAATAACTCGGACATTTATTTGTTTTAATGCTAATGGATAGGAACAACTAATGTGTGTTTTGCCCCATTCAAAACCCTTGTTATACATTCCATTATACATTCACTGTTTTTTATTAAGTTTTTTGATGTTCTTCATATTGTTGTATTCTGAAATAAGCAAAGAATGTATCATTCTTATTATGGGTAGGATAGTATTGTTTGGCCTTTTCTCATGCATACACACTCACCCAAGATGTCTACAAGTTATTAAGAATGAGATGCATGTAGAGCAAACCCTTGATTGAATGCAGTTGATTATTCACCGTCAAAACTAGCTTTTACTAAGAAAATAGACTAGCTTAAGATCCTTTTTGTTAGGGGGGCTATACATTTAGATAGACTATGAATTTCATGCATGTGGGTAGTTCATTAAATTGATGTAAAGAAGGTTAGTCTTGGAGAAGTGGAAAATTCTTTGTTAATAGTTATATTGAGGAGAGATTCCATGTAGAGAAATTCGTGAACATTCATGTGTGGGAGATGACAAGTACAATTGAAGGTGCAAAAATGGGTCAGGTATCTTGACAAAGATGCCTTGTGGTTGGAGTAGGCAAGGCCAACGTCCCAATAGTATGAATAGAGTAGTTGACAAAGATACCATGTGGTGCTGGATATCCGGCATTCCTGGGGATCTAACTCGTGTCGCAAGAGTTAGGTTGCTTGCTCATTTTCCAATCGGACTACTATATTTTTGGTAGTTGCACTTGTAGTTAACCAAAGCTTCTGCAAATTGATTTGTTTGGAATAGATGGTATTTTTGATGAATTCTATGTGCCAGGAGGTCATCATGTGTGCTACAATTTATTTGAGACTCAAAAGAAATGGGGAATCGAAGTACACTTGGGAAAAAGATGTTGCAACTGTATGCAACGGTGTGAGCCATGGCAGTAGGGAAAGGAGAAATCATGCATCATCCATGCACCTGCTTAAGTTAAACTCAACAGATTTGAGAGAAATCATCTTTGTGAGAACTCTTCATGTGAGAGTGAAACTGGATTGCCTTGATTACCCCAAGGCTGATAATCTGCGGGATATTATCTTAAATGAAGCTGTGGCCCAAGTTGACATTTCGCTCTAACTGATACATCTTTTGGCTTTATTAATATTGTTAACTAGGTTGGGTGGCTTGGGATTAATTACTGGCTTTGTGGATATGTTACATCTTGTTTCTTTGAAACTTTTTGTTCTATTCTGTTTAAGGAAGGAATGAAATCTATTGTAGTCAACAGTGCTCTACTTCCCATTCTCTTCTGGCTTTGTGAATATGTCCACTTGTGGCCCTTCTCATTCTCCCCCTTGCAATGCATTCCCTCAAGTTATATGAAGAATACACACACGTGCATGAGATCATAATTAAGTATCAATATTCAACTGGATTTTTTTATGAAGGGAGAATACAATATGATGATTCTATGAAGGGAATTAAGTTTGTCCTATAAAATAAATATCAATGATGTCATAATGAAATATTTTAAAATTTGTGTTTCATTTCATTTTTAAATTTATCTTGAAATCATTATTAAATATCAATATTTAACTGGATTTTCATCGCTGGTGCTTCCCAAATTTTTTTTACAATAATCGAATATTCCATGTGATTCTATGAAGGGAGAATACAATATGATTGAAAGAAATGTTGTCATTTGAAATAAATATCAATACAAACATAATAAAATATTTTAAAATTCTTGTTTCATTTTATTATTAAAATTACTCATGAAATCATTATTAACTATCAATATTCAACTATATTTTCATTGCTGGTGTTCCCAGATTATTTTTTTCCAATCAGACATTCCATGTGATTCTATGAAGGGAGAATACAATATGATGATTCTATGAAGGGAGAATACAATATGATGATTCTATGAAGGGAGAATACAATATGATGATTCTATGAAGGGAGAATACAATATGATGATTCTATGAAGAAAGAATACATTTCATTATTGGTATTTCCAAAATTATTATTTTTTGAATAATCAGACATTCCGTGTGATTTGTTTCATGAAATAAATATCAATGTTCTCATAATAAAATATTTTAAAATTCTTGTTTCATTTCATTATTAAAATTAATCATGAAATCATTATTAAATATCAATATTCAACTGGATTTTCATTGCTGGTGTTTCCATATTATTTTTTTTCAATCAGACATTCCATGTGATTCTATGAAGGGAGAATACAATATGATGATTCTATGAAGGGAGAATACAATATGATGATTCTATGAAGGGAGAATACAATATGATGATTCTATGAAGGGAGAATACAATATGATGATTCTATGAAGGGAGAATACATTATGATGATTCTATGAAGGGAGAATACAATATGATAATTCTATGAAGAAAGAATACATTTCATTATTGGTATTTCCAAAATTATTATTTTTTGAATAATCAAACATTCCGTGTGATTTGTTTCATGAAATAAATATTAATGTTCTCATAATAAAATATTTTAAAATTCTTGTTTCATTTCATTATTAAAATTAATCATGAAATCATTATTAAATATCAATATTCAACTGGATTTTCATTGCTGGTGTTCCCAGATTATTTTTTTCCAATCAGACATTCCATGTGATTCTATGAAGAGAGAATACAATATGATGATTCTATGAAGGGAGAATACAATATGATGATTCTATGAAGGAAGAATACAATATGATGATTCTATGAAGAAAGAATACATTATGATGATTCTATGAAGAGAATTAAGTTTGTCATATGAAATAAATTACAATGAAATCATAACAAAATATTTTTTAATTCTTGTTTCATTTCATTATTAAATATCAATATTCAAGTTCAACTGGATTTTCATTGCTGGTGAATCCCAAATTATTATTATTTTTTTCAATAATCAAACATTCCGTGTCATTCGTCCATGAAAATATCCGCATGAAGATTTATCTATGCCAAGTCAAGTCATACTTTCTCTATGATGGGAATGTCATTTTGCAACAATCGAGGTATAGGTGTCAAATGGTCCAGGAGTCGGGGGCCGGCCCAAAGCCCATCATGGTTCAGCCCATCCTGAAGCCCAACACGACATGCTACAGTACCTCCCAAGCCCATGCCGAGCAGACCCTCGGCACGAATCATGCCATGTGTAGGGCATGGGTGACCACACACTGGGTGATGCCCACCGGGGATACGATGTGGCGGCACCCGACAACAACGGCTCGGCACGCCCGATAGGCAATGGCAGCACGGTGCCAGAAACACTAAATTCCTAAAATAAGGCATGGCCCAACACGGCCCGAAATCATGTAGATTTCGGGCCACGGGCCTTGCCAGGCCTACCATTCAAGGAACCGTGTCGTGCCATGTATGGCATGCCACCCAATGTAGCCCTGGAAAAAAATAGGCTAGGCCGAGCCAAGTCAGCCCGTATGATACCTCTAAATTGAGATACTTTGATACTACCCATAAAATTATTTGAGAGACCCAAATCCTTTATGAATTATCTTGATGATGATCTGTGCAAGGTCATTATTTTTTATGGATCATCGTGTCAAACTATTATATCGTCCACATATATTATGAATATTGTAGTTTTTTCATGTTGCCCCCAAAAAAAGTGTTGTCAAAATTGCTATGCTTATAAGAAAAGGATGTCATGGATTTGGTGAATCATCTGAACCAACTATGTTTACCCTATTCGCGCACCCTCATGAGAGTTATAATCAATCACATTGGTTTGTGTATATATTTTTTCCACTAATCTTATAATAAAGTGTTTGATTGTATTTTATAGTGAAGATCCAATGATCCATTTACATCCAACCATTTTTTTTTAATATATGATGGTCAACAAGCTCCCAAATACGATAACTAATATACATACAATAAATTATTAGCAAAATCATTGTGGGTGAATAATAGCTGCCACCATATAAAAATAGGGGAATTTTGTTGTGGTGCCTAAACATAAAATAATTTTTTATAACCATATTTTTCAAAAGTATAGAAAATAGTATACTAAACTCGAAAATTAGTAAATTTTGACACACTTAAATTCATCAACTTGATTATGTCTCCTGAAATCTTTAAAAAAAAGTCAACAATTTTAAAATACATAAACTACTATTTTGAATTTAGGAACCACCAAGAAAAATAATTTTTTATAACTTTAAAATATCATTTAATTTAAACTGATAGTGATTTGAACCCGTGACCTCTACAAAGAACAAAATGCTAGCAACCATCTTATCACAAGCATCAAAATAACTAATCAATGAATATATATTTATATATGTTATTTTACATATACATATACATATGCATATACATATACATATACATAAATGAGGATCTCTATTAGATATTATAAAAAAAATACTACATGCATTCTTATAATCTCTTATATATATATATATAAACCAATTTATTTATGGAAAACATTACTTTGGTAGGTATAAAATGAGCTAATTTGGTCAATCAATCAATAATCACCCAATTAATATTATTATCTTTTAAGGTTCTTGATAATCTCATCACAAAGTTAATGATAATATGCTGCAAAATATTATCTACTAGGAATTGTTATTATCACATATTGTGTTTTCTTATAATAATTCTATAACTTACATATATTAGTGATATCTTATTTAAAATTGCATATAGAATGAATCATTCAATATCTTAAATTATGATTCCATTTCCATTAATATAATTTTTTTTTATGATAACAAGTTAACAAATAGGTATAAGAACAATGGTTTAAATTTTTCAAACATAAACCTCAAAATAATAAATTATCAATGGTTTTGCATCAATTTGGTGAGTATGCTAACTAGATTAATCTACTAGGATATGAAGACAATTCAACCATTTTCATTGTAGTGTGTTTGTGTCCATATATGGAAGAAAACAAACAACTTCATATTGAATATCAAAACATCCAAAAGAAAATAATACAGAAGAAGGTCAAATAGTGCTCTAGGAATAACATTCATCCAAGAATCATTTCCAAGCCACATAAAACCCATACATGATGCACTTTGAAAAACCCCAATTTCAAGAAGAACAACAGTTTAAAGGGTTTTGATCATTTGTTTCTCTTTACATTTAATTGAGTGTTAATACTTAACATTCTTTTGGTGAATGATTTTGTATCGTAATAGTTATTTTTAAGAGTTAAGAGATAATTTATTAGCTTGTTTAAAGAACACATAAAGTGAAGAATGAATGAGTTATATGTAATATGATGTTTTATTTGCAGAATTTATTGGAATGCAATTCTAGAAACTATATATAAATATTTGTATAACTATATAAAACTCTATATAATTAAATATAACTATATTTGTAACTATGTATACATATATGTATATAATTATGTAAATCTATATATTTGTTTATAACTTTGTATATATTTATGTACAACTACTTATAACTACTTGTATGAATATATCTATATATAACTATATGTGTAACTATATATAACTATTTAACTCTATATATACTATATGTATAATAACATATAACTATAAATAATTGTATCTTACTATATGTATAACTATAAAAGCTTTATATATAACTATATTTAAATATATAATATACAACATATATTTAATATACATTTTTATATATTAATATATAAAAATTTATTTTACTATATCTATATCTATACATAACTATATGTATAAATATATAAAGTTATATGAAAATTATATATACCTACATGTATAAATATAAGTTTAACTATATGTGTAATTATATGTATAATCATATGCAACTATATTTATAATTACATGTATAACAACATACAACATTATGTTTAACTATATGTGTATAACTATATATAAATATTTGTATAACAATATAAAACTCAATATAATTAAATATAACTATATTTGTAACTATGTATACATATATTTATACATATATGTAAATCTTTATATTTGTTTATAACTTTGTATACATTTATGTATAACTACATATACCTACTTGTATGAATATATATATATATATATATATATATATATATAACTATATGTTTAACTATATATAACTATTTATAACTACATATACTATATGTTCTCATATACTAATTATAAAATATTCATAAAAAACACAATTTCTCATATTTTTGAAAATTAAAATTTGGAAATGAAAATTCTCTATTATATTTTTATGTCTATAAACAAAATTAAAAATTCAAGTTCATGATAGTTTATATAGGAAATATATTTTTTACATTAGTACATATAGTCAAAAAAAACACAAATGGTGTTAATGTATATAAAAACCACTAAGGTTTTGAGGATAGTTTATGTGTGTTTGTGTGTGTGTGTGTGTGTTTCAGGTTGAAAATTGTAATGTTTTTGAAAAATATTCAAACATATGCACACACACATACACACACAAACAAACAAACATACATACATACATATATATCTTTACATGCATACATACATACACATGTATACACATACATATATATGTATATATATATATATATACACACACACACATACACACATATATATATATATATATACACATACATATATGCTATATACTTACACACACACACACACACATATGATATATACATACATATATGCTATATATAAAAATTTATACTTTATATGGTTATAGTGACAATAAATCTGAGGAACATTTATAGTATACAAAAATAGAAATATTTTATTTTTAAACATTTTTTACTAAACATGAAAATGAGTTATTTTTTGGTAAATATTTTATAATTAATATACCAAAGCACATATGGTGGGGAATATAAAGGCCCAAAATGAAATATTTTATGAGCCAATGACATTTGTGATTGCTACAATACATGATATTAATAATAATAAAACAAGTTATCATTTTGATTTAAATGATGAGAAAAAATATTATAAAATATTTCTATATGAATTTATATTTGTGTAACGAATATTTCCAGCTTGTTGCCCACACCTTATCACATGATAATAAGTGCAACATCTATGCTGCATATTACATACAATATAGGATTGTGTAGATGTTGTACTCAAACCACATATGCGTTTACAAAATGAATAAAAGAATAATAACACTTTTTTAGCATCAAACTTGAAATTTCCACCAATGAACCCTTGCCACTTATCTAAATTTATAATAACATGTTAATTCCTACAATAGGCTAACATATATACAAATCTAGAACATATCCACACACACAAACACACACACACACACACACACACACACACACACACACACACACACACACACACACAAAACATAGAAAGAGGAATTGTACAAAGCAAACATATGAACATGAGAAGCTAATGGTGGTAATGTATAGTAGATTACTACTTTGCCTTCAATCGCTTTACTGGAGCTTTACCATATCTATGCTTCCACAAGCACCATGTTTCATAGGATTAGAGAATCAATATCTCAGATTATGAAATACATATAGTTACTTGAGTAGCTAATGATATACTTGTAAAATATATATCTTTCTTGAATAATGCACGAAAGACTAACAATACCTTGGGGAGACCTACAAGTGGTTCATCATTGGAGGTATCATTTATTTTTATTCTAGATTTTGTTCTTTGCTTAACAGATTAACCTAAAAATGAATATTTGCAGGACATCTGATGTAAGACGCACAAAAAAATTCCGATTCAAAGCCTTCAGACATTGCCACGGTCATTCCTGTGCATGGGTCCCATCTTTACCGATTTCAACTGGATCAAAAGGAGACTAAGTTCTATTATCTTCATTATTCCTGAAACATTTTATTTTTACACTCTCTTTCTTTCTAAACATCATTGTTGGACATCATTTAGATATTTGTTGAAGTTGTATGACTATCAACTTAGATTAGTATTTGTTCATGTCTATAATTACTATTTTTATATATCTATGAATATATTTGTGTGTACTCAAATATTTTGGGTAGAGTTTTAGCATATAATAGGTATGTAAAAGGCTTGGTTGGTCCTACTTGTGATGGGAACATCACCTTAGCTTTTGAAGCTGTGATATGGACGAAAAAATTTTGGTCACACCCAAATGCAGATTTATTCTTGATACTCTTATTTCGTGCAGATCTACGTCCTCTTGTGCATTGTATTTTTTTTCTCATTTTTTTCTTTGTTTATTTCAGGTTTTCTTGCAGTATATACTACAATATATATATATATATATATATATATATATATTGCAGTACATATATATATATATATACTGCAATATATATACATGCAGATCTACTGGAATATATACGTATGTTTATACTATAGTATATAAGTCATATATACTGAGTATATATGTATGTATATACCAAGTATATATGTACATATATACTGAGTATATATGTACATTTAATACTACAATATATATGTACTTATATACTTAGTATATCTACATATATACTCAGCATATAAGTACATATAATTCTACAGTATTATATGTACATATATACTCAGTATATAAGTACATATAATTCTGCAGTATTATATGTACATATATACTCAGTATATATGTACTCAGTATATATGTACATATATACTTAGTTTATATGTACATATAATACTGTAGTATATGTACATATATACTCAATATATAAGAACATATAATTCTGTAGTATTATGTATAACTATATACTAAGTGTACTTGTACTCAGTATATATGTACATATATAATGAGTATATATGCACATTCAATACTATAGTATATTTGTACTTATATACTGAGTATATATGTACATATAATACTGTAGCATATATGTAGATATACTATAGTAAATATATGTAATGAGTGAAATGCTACTATATATGTACATATATACTGAGTGTACATGTACTCAGTATATATGTACATAAATACTAAGTATATATGTACATAAATACTAAGTATATATGTACATTCAATATTGTAGTATATATGTAGATATACTATAGTAAATATATGTAACAAGTGAAATGCCAGTATATATGTACATATACATTGTAATATATATGTACATATATACTACAGTATTATATATTTATCAAAACATAACTTTATTTATTTATTTATTTTGATTTGATTGACTGGTTTAAATTTCGTATAGATATGGTACCGCATTGTTCCCCATATGAAATTTGTATAAGTAAAGGGATTTTGTACTAGACATGATGCACCACGACTCGGACAGCTTTGTTGTAGTAGAAAGATAGTGATCGGAGGAGCAGAGGGAAAGAAAGCAACATCATTGCACAAATATATAATACTTTATGCACTGTCGGTACATACATTGATGAATAAGATACAATAAGATTTTGTTATGTTTTTATTTGAAATATGTAAAATATTGAATTAGAATAATTTATTAAATGATTTTTTTGTTAATTATTTATTATCATTTATAGTTTTTGTTTTTATTTAATTTAATATAAAAATATTAAATTATTAAATTAAATTTTTTGAAAAAAAAAATAAATTTCTGAAAATAGATTTGGAATGAAAATAGCTAGGAAATTTTTCCTCGCTAATTTAGCTAGGGAATTTTCCCTTACTAATTTAGCTAGAGAAATTATTATTTTAGCTAGGGATTTTCCGTCGCTAAAATTTTTTGGCGAGGGACTATTCCCCTCGCTAATTTTTAGCGACGATCACTTTTGATTGGGAAAACTTCTATCGTTATATCCATTTAGCGATGGAACTCCCACTTAGCTTGCTAATTTAGCTAGGAAAATTATTATTTTAGCTAGGGATATTTCTGGCGCTAAATTTTTTAGCTAGGGACTATTTCCCTCGCTAATTTTTAGCGTCAAGTACTTTAGATTGGAAAAGCTTCCATCATTAATCCATCGCTATATCCCTTTTAGCGATGAAAAACCCCCATTTAGCTAGGGAATTGTCCCTAGCTATTTGGGCATTTTCTTATAGTGTTTCTTCATCTAAAAATGAAATAATTCCATCATATTTTTCATAGAGTTTTTACTTGTGTTTGTAAAAATTATTACATCGTCCACATATGCAGACACTCCACTAATGGCGTATTACTTGGTTGTTTAAAAGTTAAGATCTTTCTTATTTTCATTTTCTCTTTGACATTCAGGATTAACAATTCCAAATATAAGATAAATAATAAGGGTGAGATAGGGTCACCTTGCCTTAGTCCCCTTATTGGCTTAAATTCTCTACCTACCCACCTATTTGTGAGGATTTTGACCCATACACTTGATATGCATCTATATATCAAGTCTATCCAAAATTCTGAGAAATCCATTTTTCTCATTCATAACATAGCATAAACTATCTAATTCTACTCTATCATAGGCTTTGGAGAGGTCTAACTTTATTACCATGTTATACCCTCTCACTTTAGTTCCTCTTTCTCTCATCATTTTTGAGGCTAAACTTATGTTTTTTATCATTAGCCTATTTTTAATAAAACTTGTTTGCTCAAACGAGATAATACTAGGCAATACTTTGCTTAATCTATTTTGAAACAGCTTAGCCAAGATCTTATAAATTGAATTACATAAACTAATAGATCAGTAATCCTCTGTGTTTGTGGTCTGCCCCCCCCCCCCCCCCCCCCCCCCCACCTTCTCTAATGTTCCTTATAGAATAAAAATCTCCTCAAATAATCCAAGGCCTATATTTTTTTTTACTATATTTTCATTTCCTGCCATAGAAACTTTCTTATCTACTTTTGAATTTTTAGCATATACCACTGAAATGATCACATCTAGGTATATGCCCATATTGAAGCTTATTAATTTCTTCAAATCCTATATAACATTAATCAAAAAAATTTTATCCCACATTATCCATAATTTATTGTTAATGTTTGCATGAGTATATTCCATGCCCACAAACTTTTTATACCTATCTAGTTGTTCTTTATCAACCAATGGTTCGACTAATGCAAAGATTTTTATATTGTGAATCTTTATAAGTTTTCTAATTCTATTTATCGAAGGAGTGTTCGCTACTCCTTTTATAATCCAATATAAATTGCTAACCATTATAAGCATATTTCGTTTGAGATCGAGTTATGCATTTCAAATCATATTTTTTATTCAAGTGTTTTCTTGTATTCCTAGTAGTTTTCATGGAACTAGATTGCTCCATCTCTCTTAGAGGCAGCTTGTGCCTTCCAAAACACAAGCCCATTAATTTAAAGGCCTCCATGTCATTTTCCCTCGTATTAGTCTCCCACTTGGTTTTCTCCAGGGCTAAGTCATCTTGTGACTTATTTGGAGCAAGTGAGACTGCTTCCCTGCTATTAACAAATAGTGGGTAGCTCTTAGACTTTGATTCATATTCATCTAGGAGGTCATCCACCGACCATTTATAATCTTCTATTAGTTCCTTAGCTCTTTTCCTATTTTATTCTCCATTTTTCTTTTATTTTTCCACCCCTATTGCCTCCATCTCTTGTTTCCCCTTATGAGAAGTTTCTTCCTAAACCCACCATGTAATTTTCCATATCATGCCACATTTTATTACATTTATTACAATAGCTTGGTTAGTATTCTGGAGTGATGGGTTGACAGAAACCATCACACTCATTTCTACCTATCCATAATCTATGATGGATAGAATTCTGGAGGTTGAACTGCACAGATATTCTAGCCATGTTCGGCCTAGGCATATAGGTTGTGGCTTCATCCATTAGCATAGGAGTACCCAAACATTGAGCCAAGGAGAAGAGAGCATGTTTATTGAAGAACTATAATGGAAGATTGGGGAATGAAAACCATACCGGGGCTATGGTCGATTCGACCCATGGAGAGAAATTTGGAGTCCACTTGAAGATGCTTATAGGATATCCCAAGATAATTCATTACTAGCGAAGCCATATTCTGTGGAAGTCCTCTTCCATAGAGAGTTGAAGCAATACATGGTTAGCATCGATAAACACATTTTTTACAACTTATTTAAGTTTAAACATAGTGATAAACTCTTGAATAACCTCAAATTATGGTTTTCCATGCGAGAATTTGCTGATAAGAGTGAATTTGAAGGGTTCGGAAGTTTTCATGATATTGGCTTTAGAGAAGAAGATGGCTGGTTCATCATATTTTGCACCATTTTTTGGATATTTTGAAGTGGGCTCCTTAACAATACTTGCAAATGACTTCTTACTTGCTAAGAAGTCATTTTTATCCATCTTAGCTTAAAAATGAGCTTCTTTTGCTAAACAATGAAGATTTTATCTCTCTAGAAATATGTCTTTCTCGCTCAAGATGTTGAGAGCTTTATTCTATCTTATACTTCTTATTCTTTTAATTCTTCTTATTCTTATATTTCTTCTTATTCTTCGAATTCTTCTTATTCTTTTTATTCTTTGAATTCATCTTATTCTTCTTATTTTTATTATTATTCTTATTTTCTAATTCTTATTATTATTCATTTTATTCTTCTTATTCTTCTAATTATTCTTATTCTATTTATTATTATTATTATTCTTATTATTCTTATTCTTTTTATTCTTTTTTTTTCTTATCCTTATTATTCTTTTAATTAGTATTATTCTTTTTATTGTCATTATTCTTCTTATTCTGATTATTCATTCTTATTCATTCTTATTCATCTTATTCTACTTTTTTTTTCTTCTCATTCTTCTCATTTTTATTATTCTTATTATTCTTATTATTCTTATTATTCTTCTTATTAATCTTGTTCTTCTTAATATTCTTATTCTTCTAATTCTTATTATTCTTCTTATTCTTCTTGTTAATCTTATTCTTCTTATTAATCTTATTCTTCTTAATATTCTTATTCTTCTTAATATTCTTATTCTTCTTATTTTTTTATTCTACTTATTCTAGTTATTCTTCTTATTCTTCTTATTCTTCATATTCTTATTATTCTTCATATTTTTTTTATTCTTATTATTTTTCTTATTATTCTTATTATTCTTCTTATTCTTCTTATTATTCTTATTATTCTTATTCTTCTTATTATTTTTATTCTTCTTATTCTTCTTATCCTTCTTATTGTTCTTATATTTATTATATTTCTTATTCTTCATATCATAGTTTTTTTAAGGCTTTTATCTTTTATTAAAGAAAACATAACCCTCACTTGTAGGCGGAGGAAAACCTTTACAACCTCAGAAGTCTATTTGTAAGACATTACATTTACAGGGCAATTCCCTATCCCAAAATACAGAGCATTATCCTTATTTAAGTTAACTGTGGCGGAAGCCGCTCTCTTTGTGATTCTTCATAATTATGTAGCAGTGAACAGCAGGTAGACTTTCCACACCAGCAAGTATACTCATCTCAGCAGCGGGAGGACTCATGGCAGCAACAGATTGCTCTCTGCATAGGTATATGCACTGTGTAAAATTTTTGTTCTCCCATGGCAGCAACGGACTGCGCTTATGGCAGCAACAGACAGCAAACAGACTTCCACAGCTTCTTCTTTATTCTCCCATCATCCTGATTTTTTGTTCAGGCAGGTTCAGGCAGCTTCTTCCACAGCAACAGACAGCAACAGACTTCCACACCAGCATGTTTTCATCAGACAGCAACAGACTGCATAGGTCTCTACATCTGTGTGGAGGCAATTGTAGCTGCAGCAAACAGCACCTGGAGGCAGCATATGGGGATAGTGCTGCCCGGGCCTCTATCTCTCCTCTTCCCCGTGCGTCTGGCTCATCTCTTCACATACTTTCTAAAAGGTTTCCGGCCGTCTTCCTTCCTCGTTTATACACTGTCGATCCTGTAACAAAACCAAAGAGAAAAAAAACGAACGTGCCTACAAGATCTTGACACCCTATTACCCTTATCCTTGATTAAACTTATACAACATAAGACTAAAGCTCCACAGAATTGTCGATTTCTTCTCCTTAACAATCTGCAAGGAAAGTCAGAATACATATTGTCCAGCAAGGAAAGTCTAAGTACATACTTTCTAAAGAGAATATCGAATTCTGCCAAAATGCAGAATTAGCACATATTTTTAGATATGCAGAATTAGCACATACTTTCTAAATTACATACATATTATCTTGACACCCTTGCATTTTTAGCTATGCACTATTCCACCGAAATGTAGAATTAACACATCCTGTAATGGGATCTCCTACTTCTTCATATCATAGTTATTCTTCTTATTCATAATATTCTTCTTATCCTTCTTATTCATTTTATTCTTCTTATTCTTCTTATTTTCTTATCCTTTTAATTCTTCATATTTTACTTATTCTTCTTATTATTTGTGTCCTTATTTTTCTTATATTTCGTATTCTTCTTATTCTTCTTATTCTTCTTATTCTTTTTATCCTTGTTATTTTTTTTATTTTCTTAGTCTTCTCAATCTTCTTATTCTACTTATTCTTCTTATTATTTATATTATTCTTATTATTCTTATAATTCTTATTCTTCTTATTCTTTTTATTCTTACTATCCTTATTATTATTATTATTATTATTCTTATTCTTCATATCCTACTTATTCTTCTAATTCTTTTTATTCTTTTTAAACTTTTTAAAATCTTATCCTTTTTATTCATCTAAATCTTCTTATTCTTTATATTTTAATTATTTTTCATTTTATTCTTGTAATTCTTATTCTTCTTATTCTTCTAATTTTATTATTCTTTTTGTTGGAAAATCTCGCTTGCACGGGTAGTGAGATTAAGAATAGAAAATAAAAGAAAACACAGAAACAAGCAATATATATATATATATCCCAATCCACAAGCATCCACGACAGAATCAAAACGAGAAATCAACACAGAAATAACGTGGTTCGCTAGTCACTCAGTACGACTAGCTACGTCCACCAGAAAATGCTTATGCGTTACAGATTAAAACCAAGAATAGTTTGTCTTACAGTATGCAGCACGGAGCAGTCACGAAATCGCGCAGAGAGAGAGAGGAGAGCGAAGATGAACAGTTCAACCGGGTCAATAAACAGCCGCCCAAAAAAAATACAAATCATTTTATACAAAAATAAACATTCGGTTCATTTAACCGAAGCGGGTCTGATCATGGAACGGTCCAGGCTCTGCTCCAAAAATTTCGGCCCGCTGACCGGGCAGTGGGACCTCCATTATTGTGCTACTGCTGCATCCCCGGGCTTTTAATATTTCCTTTCCTGCACTTACATGAAAATATTAAAACAGATTATTAAGTAAAAACAAATTACATATACAGCACTTTTTATTATTATTATTCTTCTTATTTTCTGATTCATCTAATTCTTCTTATTCTTCTTATCCTTCTTATTTTTCTTATCTTTCTTATCAATTTTAATCTTCTTATCCTTCTTATCCTTTTTAATATTTTAATCCATCTTATCCTTCTTATCCTTATTATACTTTTTATACTTCTTATTTTTCTTATTCTTCTTATTCAGCTTATTCTTTTAATTCTTCCTATTTATTTTTCCCATTCTTCTTATTGTTTTTATTCTTCTTATTCTTCTTATTATATTATTCTTCTTATTCTATTATTCTTCTTATACTTGTTAATAATCTATTTCTTCTTATCCTTCTTATTATTCTTATTCTTCAAATTCTTATTATTCTTCTTTTTAATCTTGTTCTTCTTGTTATTATTCTTCTTCTTATTCTTCTTATTCTTCTTATCATTATTATTCTTCATATTCTTCATATTATTCATATTCTTCTTATTCTTCATATTCTTTTTATTCTTCATATTCTTCTTATTCTCTTACTCATCTTATTTTTCTTATTCTTTTTATTCTTGTTATTTTTATTATTCTTCTTCTTATTCTTCTCATTCTTCTTATTCTAATCATTCTTCTTACTATTCTTTTTTTTACTCTTGTTATTCTTCTTATTCTTCTTATTTTTCTTATTTTTCTTATTTTTCTTATTTTTCTTATTCTTCTTATTTTTCTTATTCTTCCTATTCTTCTTATTCTTATTATTCTCCTCATTATTCTTATTCTTCTTATTCTTTTTTTTCTTCTTATTTTTCTATTTCTACATATCCTACTCGTTCTTCTTTTTTTTTTATTCTTAATCTTCTTATTCTTCTTATCCTTCTTATTCATCCTATTCTTTTTTACTTCTTATTCTTATTATTTTATTCATTCTTCTTATTTTACTATTTCTTCTTTTTATTCTTTTCCATATTATTCTTCTTATTCTTCTTATTCTTCTTATTCTTTTTATTCTTTTTATCCTTCTTATTATTCTTATTAATTTTATTCTTCTTATTCTTCGTATACTTCTTATTCTTCTAATTCATATTATTCTTCTTATCCTTCTTATCATTCTTATCTTTTTTATCCTTCTTATCCTTCTTATCCTTCTTATCCTTCTTATCTTTTGAAATCTTCGTATCCTTCTTATCCTTCTTATCCTTCGTATCTTTTTTAATCTTCTTATCATTCTTATCCTTCATATACTTCTTATCCTTCATATACTTCTTATCCTTCTTATATATCTTATACTTATTATTCTTCTTATTCTTCTTATTCCTCTTATTCTTGTTTTTCATGTTCTTCTTGTTCTTCTTATTCTTATTATTCTTTTTATTCTTATTTTTTCTTTATATTATTCTTATTTTTCTTATCTTCTAATTCTTTCTATTCTTTTAATTCTTCTTATTCTTCTTATTCTTTTTATTATTCTTATTCTTCTTATTCTTATTTTTCTACTTATTCTTCTTATTCTTATTTTTCTACTTATTCTTCTTATTCTTATTTTTCTACTTATTCTTCTTATTTTTCATATTCTTTGTTCTCTTCTTATTATTCTTATTCTTATTATTCTTATTATTCTTTTCATTTTTTTAATCTTATTATTCTTCGTATTCATAAAATTCTTCTTATTCTTTTTATTTTTTTTAAGTTTTGTTTTATTATTATAACCATCTCTTTTGGCAGAGGAATACCATTGGTACAATTTATATACTTCCCCTATCCCTTTTACACCCTTTTTTCCAATAAATAAAATAAATCATAACACATTAAATGTGCTTGGAAGTTGGGTATGTTCTTTTGGAAAGTAATTTCATATAGCTCCTAGTGCTTGTTAGTTGAGCATGTTTTTTTAGAGGGGTTGATGCCTTCATATTCTTTAGATTTTGTCTATGTATATTCTAGTTGCTAGGAGAGACCTCTTTTATGATTCTCTTTGATAAATTCTTCAGTGGTAACCATCTATTGGTTCATGCTTTGACCTTAGTGAGCATGTCCCATTTTCCTTTCTCTAGGAGAGATCATTCTGCAACCTTTACTGCTTCTCCTTTGTATGTTTATCTTGGAAATTCATCCCAAAAGTCTCCTAAGCCCATATTCTCAACATCTTTAATCTCATGTTTATTCCTTTTATATAAACCATCCTCACATCTTTAAGACCAAGTCATCACATCAAATAACAAGTATAATAACAAAGTGGATAAATATCAATCATAATTCACAGCTTGTCTGAATTATTTATGCTGGACAATATAAAACAATCAATATCATAAGAAACAAGCTATTATCACAACCCATAGGGCCGGGGTGAGCTTACTTTTGCTCCTGTCTTGTTGCATCATTTTTGTGCTCAATCTGCATTTACTAAAATATAACCAGTATATCTGTAATGTCATACAAATTTTCACATGAAAAAAAAGCAATACATGAAAAAGTCAAGGTGAAACCTGTGTAAGGCTGTAAATGTTTAATGTAGGGTGTCATCTCAACCTGCTGCATATCTCACCCAGGATTTTAAATATTTACATTCATTAAATTCATGTTCATACATGAGATCTATGACAACACAAACTATATCTATTATCATGTTCTCTTCCCATGGGTCCGGGGTGAGCTTATTTTCATTTTCTTTTGTCTCCTGACCTGTAGCATTATTTTGGGTTCAACCTTTCCTAACAGTAATACAAATCCATAAAAAATCACACTTCAATTATGTAGAAATCTATACAGATTTTCACATGAAAACAGATTGACACATTGATAAAGCCATATATATCTACAACATCTCACATGAGTAGGGCAACAATATGCAATTAATGCCAAAGAGAAACCAATATATCTGAAATATCAAACAAATTTCCACATGAATAAAGCCAAAGAGAAGCCAATATATCTAAAATATCAAGCAGATTTTCACATGAATAAAGCCATAAATGCTCAATATAGTATATATTCTCAATCTACTACCCCTGAGATTTTATCAATCCATAAATGCTCAAGCATCTCACCTAGGAATTTTCAGCATTTACATCCATTATATTAGTTGATATAATATCTAGCACCAAAAGCAAATTAAGTTCTCCTCCCACATGGCTGGGGTGAACTTATAGAAAAAATTAAAGAAAAAAGCAAAAATCTTCAATCATTTCAAATAATTTATTATGCCTTAAAAGTAAAAGAATGTATAAATGTGTTGGATACAATAAAACATTGTTTACCCATTCTCTTTAACTCTCCTGGGTGTAGGAAGAGCTGCCTCATATAATGCATGGAAGCCTTCATATTTATTCGGAATATCTAGAGCAACAAAGTCTTGATTTCCTAATTTTATACCGTCTTTAGCTCATGTGCCGGCCACTTGATTGCATTCCCTATAAATATGCTCAATGTTACCGTTTAATTCCTTAATTAGTAGCTTAATATCCTCTAACTCATTTATGTATTTCCATAAGGATTTTTGTCCTTTAATAATTCCTATTAAGGTTAACGAGTCCACTTGAATTTGTATATTTTTTAAATTATTAGATTTGCACAATTTTAGACCTATCAGAAGAGCTAGAATTTCCGTTTGAAGGTGGGAACTTGTTGTCAATTTTCTAGTGTATGCCCATAACATCTTCCCCTCTGAGTCTCTTAATATTCCAACACCTCCGGCTATGCCCATATCTCTTTTAAAACTTACGTTTGTATTAAGAGCCAAGTGGTTCTTTGAAGGTTTATTCTAGTGCACGTTTATAAACCCCGGAGCTTTAGTTTCTAATGATGTTAATTGTCATCTATCTATGTACTTTTTGTTATCTATGTTTGTAGTCTTTTTTAATGGGAATGCTTTAGATACGGTGATAATTTCTTTTTTAATATCTCGCTCTACATCTTCTATTTTCATTTCTATATTCTTGAACCGGCGTTTATTTCTAGCTTTTCATATGCACCATACTATTAGGGGTGGAATGGTGTTTTGCAGCACATCCCCGTGAAGGCTTTTTGCTTCTAACTAGATTTTTGACTGATTTTAGGGTGAAGATGCCTTCATCATTTAATTTCCATTTACAGCCGAATTTAGTTAGGACTGAGTGCTTATCCACTACACTTGTTTGTTTTAATGTTTGTTTCCATATTTTGCATATATCTTGCCCAGAGGTTGTTATTTTTTTTTATCCTCCACCATCTCTTACAGGCCCATGCCTCCGCTAGGTTTTCTAAACTAGAGAAACCAAGCCCTGCCTCTTCTTTTGGAAAGCATAAATCCTTCTATTTCTTCCAGTGCATGTGCTTAAATCCTTTTTTGCCCCATAGAAAATTATTGAATTTTTTTTCTAACTTTTTATAACGAATTTAGGAGGATGCATAACCATGAGATTGTGAATAAGTATGCTATGAAGTGCATGTGTGATGAGGGTAACTGTCCCACACAAGTTCAAGGAATCTACTTTCCAACCGACGATCTTATTCCTTAGATTATCTAAGAGGAAATCTAGGTGGGTAGATTTCAATCTGTCTTCGTATAAAGGGCAGCCATGATATGAAATTGCTCCTTTTTTGAACAAGAATTTTGTGGCTACTTCAATTCTATATATGAGACTTAAAGGTGCCTTTTTAGAAATTTTAAATTAACATGTATTTTTGTTTACCTTTAGATCTGTTTCTTCTTCCATTATTTGAAAGATATCCATTAAGTTATCTATTTATTTCTTGTTTCTATTAGAGAATAATATCATGTCATCTGCATATGCTAAACACCTTATCTGTGGAGCATCTTTAAATTGACTAAAAGGTAGTATATACCTTCTATCGTTTCTATTTTTTAAGTAACATATAAATAATTCCAAGTATATGTTAAAGAGTGTCGGGGATAAGAGGTCCCCTTGTCTTAGCCCTCAAGAAGGTTTAAACTCTTTGCCTTTTTCTCCATTTATAATAATCTTAGACCACATGCTCGAAATGCATCTAAAGATTAAATTGATCCATGCTTTTGCAAAGCCTATTTTCTTCATTGTGAAACATAGTACTTTCCAATCTACTCTATCAAAAGCTTTTGATAGATCTAATTTATATATGACATTTTGGCCTCTTGTTTTTGAGAGATAGATCTTTCATAAGTTCCTTAGCGAGACATATATTTTCCATAATTAATCTGTTCTTCATAAAGTCTAGTTGTTTATTTGATATGATGTTTGGAAGAACGAGCCTAACATATTTTGTACAAGTTCACTAGAATTTTTTAAATGGAATTGCATAAGCTAATGGGGCGATAATCTTCTCCTATTATTGGATTTTTATTTTTAGGAATAAGAACTATGTGGGTTAGATCCCATTGTTTGTTAATCTCGGCTCTACAGAAGATCCATTGCATGGCTTGAACAATGTCTATTTTAGTGGTGTTCTAGCAAGTTTGAAAAAACTTGCTATTCCATCCATCCGGGGCAGCTGTGCTATTAATGTCCATGCGAAAGAAAGTTTTCCTGATCTCTTCCTCCTCTGGTAATTCTATTAATTTTTTATAATTTTAATTATTAATTGGTTTATTAATTTTTTGTAAAAGACATTGCTCTTTAATTATACTTTCCTCACATAATAGTTTTATGTATATTTATTCTAAAGAAACTTTAATTTCTTCTTTGTTCTCTAACCATATACCATCATTATTTTTTATTACTATTATTTTATTAATTGGTTTATTAATGTCTATTTTTTTATTACTATTATTTTTTATTACTATTATTTTATTACTATTATTTTTTATTAATTTTTTATTACTATTAATTTTTTATTACTATTAATTTTTAACCATATTTATTCTTTATCTTTGAGGCCAACTGAAAGAACTTAGTATTTAAATAATTTAACCTTTGATCTTTCTTTCCAAAAAAAATTATACCATGTATAGTTTAGTTTAAATTCAAATTGAGCTTTGCACTTTGTTTGTAGAAAAGAATTAGAAAAATAAGAAGAATAAGAAGAAAATAAGAAGAATAAGAAGAATAAAAAAAATAAAAAGATTAGAATAAAGCTTAAAGCAATTCATTTTATTCTTCTTATTCTTCTTATTTTTCTAAATCTTTTTATTTTTTTATTCTTTTTAATTTTATTATACTTCTCATTCTTCTTATTCTACTTATTATTATTATTATTATTATTATTATTATTATTATTATTCTTCTTCTTCTTCTTTTCTTATTCTTCTTATTGTTCATATTTTTCTTATTCTTCTTATTCTTATTTTTCTTCTAATTCTTCTTATTCTTCTTAATATTCTTAATCTTCTTATTCTTATTATTCTTCTTATTTTTCTTATTCTTCTTATTTTTCTTATTCTTATTATTTTTCTTATTCATCTCATTCTTCTTATTCTTCTTATTTTTCTTATTCATTTTATTCTTCTTTTTCTTCTTATTATTCTTATTCATCTTATTCTTACTATTCTTCTTTTTTAAATTTATTTTTTTTTTCTTATTCTTCTTATTCTTCTTATTTTTCTAAATCTTATTATACTTCTTATTATTCTAATTCTTCTTATTCTTTTTATTCTTCTTATTATTCTGATTCTTCTTATTCTTCTTATTCTTTTATTTTTTTAAATCTTATTATTCATCTTATACTTTTCATTCTTCTTATTCTACTTATTATTAGTATTCTACTTATTTTTATTATTTTTTATATTCTTTTTTTCTTTTTCTTCTTATTCTTCTTATTCTTTTTATTCTTCTTATTCATATTATTTTTATTATTCTTCTTTTTCTTTTTTTCTTCTTATTCTTCTAATTCTTCTTATTCTAATTATTCTTCGTATTATTTTTATTCTTCTTATTCTTCATAATTTTCTTATTCTTCTTCTTTTTATTCTTTTTAATCTTTTTAATCTTTTTAATCTTTTTAATCTTCTTTTTATTTTTATTCTTTTTATTCTTTTTATTCTTTTTATTTTTCTTAATCTTATTATCCTTCTTTTCCTTCTTATCCTGCTTATCCTATATCTTTCTAATCCTTCTTAATCTTCTTATACTTCTTATACTTCATATTATTTTTATTCTTCTTATTCTACATATACTTCTTATGCTTCTTATTCTTCATATACTTTTTATAATACTTATTCTTCTTATTCATCTTTTTTATTTTACTCATTATTCTTATTCTTTTTATTCTTCTTTTCTTTTTATTCTTTTAATTCTTCTTATTCTTTTTATTCTTCTTATTCTTATTATTATTCTTATTAATTTTTATTCTTCTTATTCTTTTTATTCTTCTTATTCTTATTATTATTCTCATTCTTCTTACTAATCTTGTTCTTCTTATTCTTCTTATTCTACTTATTCTTCGTATTCTTCTAATTCTTCTTAGTATTCATTATCTTCTAAATCTTCTTTTTTTATAGTTTTCTTGTTCTAGTTATTCTTCTTGTTCTTATTGTTCTTATTTTTATATTTATTCTTCTTTTTCTTCATAATCTTCAAATTCTTATCATTCTTCTTATTCTTTTTATTCTTATAATTCTTCTCAATCTTTGTTTTATTATAATTCTTTATATTCATCATATTCTTTTTATTCTTTTTATTCTCCTTATTCTTCATCTTTTTTTTTATTATTCTTTCCTTTCGTATTCTTCTTTTCCAACTTATTTTTCTTATTCTTCTTATTCTTATTATTCTTATTATTCTTCTTAATCTATTTATTCTTCATATCATTCATATTCTTCGTATTTTTATCCCATTCTTCTTCTTCTTATTCTTCTAATTCTTCTTATTTTTTTATTTTTCTAATTATAATTATTATTCATATATTTTTTTTAATCTTGTTTTTCTTATTCTTCTTATTATTCTTATTCTTCTTAATCCTATTATTTTTGTTCTTCTTGTTATTATTATTCTTTTATTCTTCTTATTGTTATTCTTTATATTCTTCATATTGTATTTATTCTTCTTATTCTTTTTATTATTCTTTTTATTATTCTTATTTTTCTTATTCTTCTTATTCTTCTTATTTTTCTTATTGTTATTATTCTTCTTATTCTTCTTATTCTTCTTATTCTTCTTATTCTTATTATTCTTATTATTCATCTTTATCTTCTTATTCATCTTATTCATCATATTCATCATATTCTTCTAATAATGGAGTAGTGATTAACATGTTTGTTAGGAATATTAGAGACGCACCATTAGGAGAGATCTTTCATGTCAGATGCATGTGTCACGTGATTAACCTGATTATTCAAGTGCGTATGAAGGTGTGTTCCCCCACGTTGGATAATATACGTAATGCTCTAAAATATATTTGCACTCCTCTATAGACAACAAGAGTTGGGTAGTCTCTGTTTGTCTGTGAATCTTAAGAAGAAATTCCAATCGGATCTGAGACACCATTGAAATTACACGTACCTGATGTTGGAGTCATGTGTTGGATACGAACACATGATATCCGACTATGTCAATAGTAAGAGTGACGAATTTATTATTGACGCCACTGACTTGGCTTCAAAAATTTCATTTATGAAATTCCTGAAGATTTTTTATGACACGATGAACATGTGTTCATCGGTTTATACTCCCATGACTTGCATTGCACACAGGTGCATATGCAACATTAGTAGCATGTTTAGGAAGTATCGAGCTGACCTGACACTTAGCCATATGGTTGCATAGATGGAAACCAAGTACTTAAAGTACTAGTCCACCGTTCTATCTCTTTATTGCCTCGCTGCATGCATGGACCCTAGGGTTAAGATGGAAGGGGTAAAAAATACTCTGACTTACATTTCCTCATGCATGAATTTGGAAGACCCAACTGAAGGGTTCATTCACGAGAAGTTGACTTAACTGTTCACATACTATGATACTAGGTATGGTGGTGGTAGTGGTAGTAGTGAGACTGTGATTATGTACATGGATACCTTATTCGGAGATGACGATTTTTTGATTTAGTTAGCCTAGGAGAAATGTCGGATGGACCATCACATAGGAGCGAGCTTTCTCGGTACTTAGATACTGATTACTGCTCAATCCTATCATATTCTAATACTAAGAATCATTATATATTATAGTGGTGATAATCATACGAGTTCACCTTTCCCGTGCTATCTAGGATGACACGGGATCTACTGACTCCTCCGGTGTCAAGCATAGCATCAGAGTCTGCTTTTTTTGTTGAAGTGAACGTGATTGCTGATAGGAGATCGAGATTACGTCCAGATATCATTGAGGCCTTGTCTTGTTTGAAGGATTGGGAGGATTTGAGGTTTAGCATCCATGATCGTGTTGAAGTTGGGACAGGGACTGCATCCGCATTCACTACTAAAGCAGAGGAGTTGATTGGTGATGATGATAATCCATATGATAGTGATCTTGATGTTACGGTTGATGATGCTCATGATATGCCGATTGACGATTGATGATGATCCACTACTTGTATTTTTAAGTTACGTTGAAACTTGAAACTTGTATTTGTTTGGTTCGGTATATATTGGCTGATTGGTCATTTTTCATTTGGTTTGCTTATGTTTTTTTAACTTTGTAATTTTTTTTTATGAAATTTTTGTTTAATTTATTTTTTATTTAAAAATTTCTTTTAAAAATTAAAACTCTATAATTTAATATTTTAATTCTAATAAATTATAATCTAAATTTATTATAAATTATAAAAAAAATTAAACTCTATTAATATTTTCAAGTTACAAATTTTTAATAATTGTCAATTTACCAATTTAAATATTAATCTTTAAAATATATTTAAATTATATTTTTAATTAAAAAATTTAAACTTTATAATTTATTAAATTTTTAACAATTTTCATTTTATAAATTTAATATATTATACAATATCTATATATAATATAATATATATTTTATTTAAACTAAGATATAAAACATTAAAATTTTTTTTAAAAAAAAAAATTAAACCATGCCCGAACTGGCCTGGTTTGGCCAGTCAGGGCCTGGCCCGGCACGGCCAGCCATGTAGGCGGGCTGTGCAGGCCAACTTTGATAAACCGTGCGGGGCCAAGCCCGGCATGGTATGGTAACCATGCCATGCCAGGCCAGGCACGAAAGGACAGCGATAAGTCATCATATTTTATTAGTTTGCTTAATCTTCTTATTCATTTTATTCTTTTTATTCTTCTCATTCTTCTTATTCTTCTTATTCTTTTTATTCTTTTTATTCTTTTATTCTTCTAATTATTCTTAGTCATCATATTTTTTTAATTCTTCTTATTATTCTCTTTATACTTATTTATCTTATTTATCTTATTATGCTTCTTTTTCTTATTTTTCTCATTCTTCTTATTCTTCATATTCTTCTTATTCTTCTTATTCTTCATATTCTTCATATTCCTTCTTATTCTTCTATTTTTCTTATTTTTTTTATTCTTCTTATTTTTATTATTCTTATTATTATTCTTGTTCTTCTTATTATTCTTATTATTCTTATTCTCCCGATTCTTTTTATTTGTTTTATTATTATAATTATTGTTATGTTTTTTATTCTTTTAATTCTTCTTATTCGTCTTATTATTCTTAGTCTTCTTTTTCATCATATTCTTATTTTTCTTCTTATTCTTCTTATTCTTTTTATTCTTCTTATTCTTATTATTTTCATATTCTTCTTAGGCTTCTTATTTTTTTTATTCTTCTTATTTTATTTATTCTGCTTATTCTTCGAAATTAATTTAATCTTATTATTCTTCTTAGTCTTCTTATTATCATATACTTCTTAGTCTTCTTATTCTTCTTATTCTTCATATTATTCTTATTCTTTTTATTCTACTTATTTTTTATACTTCTTATTCTTAATATTGGTCTTATTCTTTTTATTCTTCTTATTCTTCTTATCTTTTTATTCATCTTATTCTTATTATTATTCTTATTCTCTTTATTCTTCTTATTCTACTTATCCTTTTTATTCTTCATATTTTTAATATTCTTCCTATTCTACAACTTATTCTTCTTATTCTTCATTTTTTTAAAATGCTTCTTATTCTACTACTACAACTTCTTCTTCTTATACTTCTTATTTTCTTATTCTTGTTATTCTTCTTATTCTTTTTATTGTTCCCATTCTACCTATTCTTCTGTTTCTTCTTAGTTTTTCTATTATTTTTATTATTCTTATTATTCTTATTTTTTTATTCTTTTTTTTTGTATTCTTATAATTTTGTGTATTTTACTTATTATTCTTATTCTTCTTATGTTTCTTATTCGTTTAATTCTTCTTATCCTTCTTATTCTTTTTATTCTTCAATTCTTCTTATTCTTCTTATTCATCTTATTCTTATTATTATTTTTATTCTTTATATTATTTTTATTCTTCTTATTGTTCTTAGTCATCTTATTCTTATTATTATTTTTATTCTTTATATTATTTTTATTCTTTTTATTCTTTTTATTCTTCTTATTCTTCTTATTCTTAATATATTCTTGTTATTCTTCTTATTTTTCTTTTTAATCTTATTCAACTTATCCTTCTCATTATACTTATTCTTCATTTTCCTCTTAGTCTTTATTATTCTTATTCTTCTTGTTCTTTTTAATCTTCTTATTCCTTATATTCTTCCGACTCTTCTAATTATTCTTATTCTTCTTAATCTTATTATACTTTGTATTCTTATTATTCTTTTTATTTTTCTTATTTTTCTTATTCTTCTTATTTTTCTTTTTTATTATTATTCTTATTATTCTTATTCTTGTAATTCTTCTTATTCTTTAATTCTTCTGATTCTTTTTATTCTTCTTAATCTTTTTATTCTTCTTTTTTAATTATTTTTCATATTATTCTTTTTCTTCTTATTTTTTTTCTTATTGTTTTTATTCTTTTTATTCTTCCAATTCTTTTTATTCATCTTAAAATTTTATTTTTTTTATACTTTTTATTCTTGTTTTTGTTGTTTTTCCTCATATTCTTTTTATTCTCTGTATTCTTTTTATTCTTCTAATTCTTCTTATTCATCATATTCTTTCTACTCTAATAACTCTACTTTTTCTTCATTTTATTATTATTATTATTGTTGTTGTTGTTTTTTTTTTCTTATTCTTCTTATCATACATATTTTTATTATTCTTTTTATTTCTCTTATTCTTGTAATTATTATTATTCTTTTTATTCTATTTAATCTTATAATTCTTCTTATTTTTCTAAGTATTCTTATTATTCATATTTTTATTATTTTTCTTATTCTTCTTATACTTCTTATTAATGTTATTCTTCTAATTTTTTTTATTCTTTCTATTCTTCTTATTATTAATATTGTTCTTATTCATCTTATTCTTCTTATTCTTCTTAGTCTTCTTAGTCTTCTTAGTCTTCTTATTCTTCTTATTCTTCACATTCTTCTTATTCTTCTTATTCTTTTTATTCTTTTTATTTTTCTTATTTTTATTATTCTTCTTAATATGCTTATTCTTTTTATTCTTTTAATTCATCTTATTCTTCTTATTCTTCCTATTCTACATATTTTTATTATTCTTCTTTTTTTTCAAATTATTTTTATTATTTTTATTCTTATTATTCTTCTTATTCTTTTAATATTCTTATTTTTTCTATTCTTCTTATTTATTTTATGATTCTTATTATTTTTATTCTTCTTATACTTCTTATTCATTTTATTCTCTCATTCTTCTTATTCTTTATATTCTTCTTATTCTTTTTATTCTTCTTAATCTTCTTAATCTTTTTATTTTTCTTATTCTTCTTATTCTTATTATTATTGTTCTTCTTATTCTAATTATTAGTATTATACTTGTTATTCTTTTTATTCTTCTAATTCTTATTATTCTTCTTAGTATTTATATTCTTTAAATTCTTATTATTCTTATTATACTTGTTATTCTTATTATTCTTCTTATTCTTCGTATCCTTCTTTTTCATCTTATTCTATATAATCTCTATATTCTTCATATTCTTCTTATTCTTCCAATTCTTTTTAATCTTCATATTTTTATTCTTTTTATTCTTTTTATTCTTTATATTCTTTTTATTTTTTTTATTCTTATTATTCTTCTTAATATACTTATTCTTTTTATTCTTTTTATACTTCTTATTCTACTTAATTTTTTTATTCTTTTTATTCTTCTAATTCTTTTTAATATTTTTTTTCATCTTATTTATTATATTCTTAATATTATACTTATTATTATTATTTATATTATTATTATTTTTATTATTTTATCCTTCTTATAATTGCGATTCTTCTGATTCTTCTTATTATTTGTATTCTATTTATTCTTCTTATTTTTTTTATTCTTCTTATAATTCTGATTCTTTATACTATTCGTTTCTTCTTATTTTTCTTATTCTTCTTAGTGATCTTATTCTTCTTATTCTTCTTAGATATCTTATTCTTCTATTTCTTTTTATTTTTCTTAAAATTTTTATTCTTCTTATTCTTCTTAGTGATCTTATTCTTCTTATTCTTCTTAGATATCTTATTCTTCTATTTCTTTTTATTTTTCTTAAAATTTTTATTATTATTATTATTATTATTCTTCTTTTTATTCTACATATTCTTCTTTTTCTTCTTATTCTAATTTTCCTTCTTGTTATGCTTATTCTTCATTTTCTTCTTATCGTTCTTATTATTCAAATATTTTTTTTTCTTCTTATGCTTCTTATTCTTTTTATTCTTTTTATTCTTCTTATTCTTCTTATTATTCTTATTATTATTATTATTATTATTCTTCTTATTCTTCTAATTCTTCTTAATCTACATATTCTTCTCAGATTTATCTTTCTAATTATTATTTTTATTTTTATTTTTCTTCTTTTTCATCTTACCCTTCTTATTCTTCTTATTCTTCTTATTCTTATTATTCTAATTATTCTTCTAATTCTTCGTACTTTTCGTATTCTTTTTATTCTTATTATACTTTTAATTTTTTTTATTCTTTTTTTCCGTCTAATTCATCTTATTCTTTATGTGTTCTTATTCTTCTTTTTATCTTTTATTCTTCTTATTATTTATTATTTTTTATATTCTTCTAATTCTTATTTTTCTTCATATACTTCTTATTTTTCTTATTTTTCTTATTCATTTTATTATTTTTATTTTTCTTATTCTATTGAATATTTTTATTCTTCTTTTTCTTCTTGTTATTCTTATTATTCTTAATCTTTGAATTTTTTGTATTCTTTGTATTATTATTATTATTCTTATATTTCTTATTCTTATTATTCTTTAATTTCTATTTTTTCTTCTTATTGATATTTTTTTCATTTTCTTTCTATTCTTCCTATTTTATATTTTCTTATTATTTTTATTATTCTTCTTAGTCATCTTATTCTACTTATTATTCATATTTTATTTATTTTTCTTTATCTTCTTATTATTCTTTATCTTCTTATTCTTCATTATTTTTCTTATTATTATTATTATTTTTTGTTATTATTCTTATACTTTTTATTCATCTTATTCTTCTTATTTTTTTTATTCTTCTTATTATTCTTCTTATTCTACTCCTTTTTTCTTATTCTTCTTATTCTTCTATTTCTTATTATTCTTCTTATTTTTTTATTCTTCATATTCATCTTTTTTTCCTATTCTTCTTATTTTTTTTATTCTTCTTATACTTCTTAATTTTCTTATACATATAGACAGATTGATAGATTATTCTTCTCCTTATTCTTTATCTATGTATATCTATCAATTTTCTTATACTTATTATGTTTATCTATCAATTTTCTATATCTATGTATATATCTATCATTCTATCATTTTATCTGACCATGTTTCTTTATGTTTTTTTGTCTATCTATCTAATCTTCTATTTATCAATGTATTTATCTATTAATTATCTATCTATAAATCTATAAATGACTCAATCTATAAATCTAGTTTTCTATCTATCTTTCTGTGTATCTATCTTTTTATCTATTTTTTATCTATTTATTTATCTATCCATCTATCTATCTATCTATCTAACTATCTCTCTATTTGTATATCTATCAATGAATCTATCTATCTATCTATCTTTCTATCTAAATATCTATCAATATATCTATTTATCTGTCTATCTTTCTATCTATATTTAATCTAGTGTCTGCATGTCTGTCTATCTATTTGTCATTCTATCTTTCTATATAACTATCTTTATGTCTATCTTTATATATGTCTATCTATCTATATATTTATCTATTTATCGATCGATCTATCTATCAATTGGTATATCTATCTATTTATCTATATGTTTATTTATCTATATATATATATGTGTGTGTGTGTGTCTATCTGTCTATTTGTCTATATGTTTATATATGTATATATCTATATGACTTTCTATCTATCTAACTATCAAACTATCTATCTATATATCTTTATATTTCTCTATCTACATGTCAATTTATTTATTTGTTTATTTGTTAATGTATATCATCTATGTTTCTATATATCAATTAATCAATCTATCTCTCTATCTATCTATCTATTTAGCTTTCTATCTATTTGTTTATTTTTCTATCTTTCTATCTATTAGCCTATTTGTCTATATGTCTATCTAATTATAGGTATATCTATATCTCTATTAATATGACTATCTATATATCTATCTATCTATCTATCTTTATATTTATCTAACATTCTATCTATTTTCTATCTATCTTTCTGTCTATCTATGTATATATCTATATGCCTATCTGCATATCTACCTATCAATGTATCTATCTATCTGTCAATCTATCTATTTGTCTATATGTCTATCCATTGATGTCTATCTGTCTATCTATATATTTATCTATCTATCTATATGTCTGTCTATATGTCTAATTATTAATGTGTGTATCTGTCTATCTATATATATTTCAATCTATCTATCTATCTATTTGGTTATCTGTATATGTGTCTATTTTTCTATCTCATCATTCTACCTTATTTATGTATATCTATTTATCTATTTATCTATCTATATGTCATCAGTGTATCTTTCTAATAATATATCTATCTGTGTAATATCTAACAATCAATCTATATAACTATCTATCTATGTAACTATCTAATTATCTTTTTGTCTATCAGTCTATCAATAAATCTATCCATCCATCTGTCTATATATCAATCAATCTATCTATCTATCTATGTGTCTATCTATCTATTTGTATATATGTCTTTATGTCTATCAGTCTATATGTCCCACTATCTATATGTATATATATCTATCTATCTTTCTAGTTGTTTATCAATGTATTTATCTATATATCTATCTATCTGTGTATTTGTCTGTCTATCTATCTATCTAATAATCTATCAATTTATCTATATATCTATCTCTCTATTTATCTATCTTTTTATTTATTTATAAATCTACATATCTGTCAATCTCTATATCTATCTTTATGTCTATCTATTTATCTGTCTATATATATATATAATCTATCTATCTAGATATCTATCTGTCTGTCTATCTATCTATCTATCTATCTATATGTCTATACGATATATGTAACTATCATTTAATCTTATTATCTATCTAACTATTTATTAGTGTATCTATATATCTACCTATCAACCTATATGCCTATCTATCTATCAATATATCTATTTATCTATCTAAATGTCTATCTATCTATCTATGTATATATTTATTTATTTGTCTATATATCTATTTGTCTATCTTTATATATGTCTATCTATCTATCTATTTATCTGTCTATCTTTTTATTTATTTTTATATCTATATCTTTGTCTATCTAATTATTTATTTTTATAGGTGTGTATATTTTTATCTATTTGTCTATCTATCTATCTGTTTATCTATTGTTTATTTTTTATCTTTCTATATATTGTTTATTTATTATCTATATATCTTCTATATGCCTGTGTGTCTATCTGATTATATAATTGTATGTATGTCTTTCTATCTATCAAAATATATTTTTGTCTTTATTTCTATCTATCTATCTGTATGTCTATCTTTCTATATCTCTAACTTTTATTTTTTCTATTTGTCTATCTATCTATCTATTTATCTATTTATCTATCTATCTGACTATCTTTATATCTCTTTATATCTCTTAATGTCTCTTTATCAATATGTTTATATGTTTATCTTTCAATTTATCTATATGTATATGTTTATCTATCTAAATGACTATCGACAAATCTATCTATCTGTCTTTCTATCTATATATATATATATATATCTCTATTTATCTGTCTTTCTATCTTTTTATCTATCTATCTATCTATATATTTGTCAATATATCTATCAATCTATCTCTCTCTCTCTCTCTCTCTCTTTCTTTTAATCTATTTATTTGTCTATCTGTCTATTATTCTATTTGTCTATCTATCTATATAGCAAGCTAACTTTCTATCTATCTATATCTATCTATCTCTTTATCTCTCTATCTGTCTATATGTTAGTATGTTTATCTGTCTATTTTCTATTTGTTTATATGTCTATATTGTCTATATGTTAATCTATCTTTCTGGCTATCTATAAATCTATATATCTATCTATCTATCTTTATATCTATCTATCTAGCTATCTATCTAGTTATCTATCTTTTTATCTATCTACCTATTTGTTTATCGAGTATATCTATTTATCTTTCTATCTATATATCTATTTATCTTTGTGTCTATTTGATAATCTATGAATTTGTAAATCTGTGTATCTATTTATCAGTCTATCAGTCTATCTGTCTATATATATATATATATATATATATATATATATTTATTTATTTATTTATATTTATTTATTTCTGTCTTTCAGTCTATCAACCTATCTATCTATCTTTTTATCTATCTATCTATCTATCTATCAAAATTTTTTCTATTAGTATATTTGCATTTTTGTTTATATGTCAACCTGTCTATCTTTCTATATATATGCCTATTTATCTATTTTTCTATTTGTCTATCTATCTATTTATCTAGGTATCTGTCAATATATCTACCTACCTATCTATCTTGCTACCTATCTTTTTACCTATCTACCTCTCTATATATCTAAATATATATTAGTCTATTTGTCTATCTATTATCTATCAAATTATTTATCTATCTATCAATCTATATATCTATCTATCTGTCAATTTATTTATATTTCTATCAATCTATCTATCTATATGTCTATCTGTCTGTCTATCTATCTATCTCTCTATATGTCTATCTATTTGTCTATTTGTATATCTATTCATCTTTCTTTATATCTATATGTTTATTTGTCTATTTATCTATCTATCTATTTGTCTATTTGTATATTTGTCAATCTATCTGTCTATTTATCTATTTATTTTTTTTTCTTTCTATTAGTTTATCTATCTATATATCTATCTATCTATTTATCTACCTTCCTATATATATATATATATATATCTATTTATTTAAAAATATATCGATATTTGTATCTATCTATCTGTCTGTCGCTCAATATATGTATGTATCTATCTGTTTATATATCTATTTATCCATATGCATGTCATTGTATCTATCTATGTGAATATTTGTCTGAATATCTCTCTTTCTATCTATCTATATGGTTTTATATATATATATATATATATATATCTAGTTATCTATCATTCTATATATCTATCTATTTGTCCTTATTTCTATATATATATATATATATATCTATGTTTCTAACTATCTATCGATATATCTATTTTTTTATCTATATACCAAACTCTCTATCTATCTATATACCTACCTACCTATATATCATTCTATCTATCGATCTATGTATCTATAAATCAATTTATATTTGTATCTATATATATATATATATCTATCTAGTTATCTATCTATATGTCTAATTGTTCATATGACTATCTCTATATTTGTCATTGTATCTATTTGACTATATATCTATCTATCTAGATGATTAACTATCCATCTAGCTAATTATATATTTATCTATTTATATATATGTCTATCAGTCTATCTGTCAATCAATATATCTGTCTATTTCTCCATTTATTTATCTATCTTACTGCCTCTCTATTTATAAATCTGTCTATCTTTCTTTCTATCTAACTATTTATCTATCTATATGTCTATCTATTTGGGTATCTATCTATCTATCTATCTTTGTATATATGTATATGTTTATTGTCTATTTGTCTATCTATCTATCTATCTATCTATTTTTCTATAAGTCAATCTTTTTATATGTATATTCATCTATTAGTCTATCTTTTTAACTATCTATTTGTCAATCAGCCTATCTATATATTTATCAATCTATCTATATATCTATCAATCTATATATCTATCAATCTAAATATCTATCTATCTATTTATCTGTATATCTATTTATCTATATGTTTGTCTATATATCAATATATCTATCTATCTGTATATCTATCTATCTATATAACTTTTTATCTATCTTTATGTATATTTGTCTTCCTATCTATCTATCTATTTATCTATCTATCTTTTTATATGTGTCTATCTATCTATTTGTCAATCTTTCTATATGTCTAAATGTCTATCGATCTATATGTCTATCTTTCTATTTGCATATCTATCTATTTATGTCTTTGTGTATCTGATAATCTGTCTATATGTAGATCTATCTATTTGATTATATGTCTATCTATCTTTCTTTCTTTCTTTTTGTATATCCTTCTACTTGTCTATCTCTCTATTTGTTAATTTATTTATTTATCTATCTATTTATGTATTTATTTGTCTATCACTCTATCTGTCTATTTCTATATTTGTCTATCTATCTATCTTTCTAACTATCTATTTATATGTATATCTTTCTATCTATCGACCTACATATCTATCTATTTATATATCTGTCTATCTATATATCTATCTATCAATTTGTTTATCATTCTATATGCATATCTATCTTTTTTTCAATCTATGTATATGTTAATCAATTAATCTGTCTGTCTATCTAATTGTCTATTTTTATATCTATTAATAAATCTATTTGTCTATCTATTTCTCTATTTACCTATTTATCTTTCTATTTGTCTATCTATCTATTACTTTATATTTCTATTAGTCTATTAATATATCAGTCTATAAGTCTATGTGACTATCTCTCTATCTTTCTATCTATTTATCTATTTGTCTATCTACGCATCTATGTATTTATCAATATGTCTTTCTATCTATATGTCTATTTGTCTATCTGTCTATTTATCTTCTATCTATATCTCTTTATATATATATATATATATACACATGTACACACACATATTTCTTTTTATTTCTATCTATCTATCTTTCTAACAATGTACCTATCTACCAATCTTCTTTCTATTTATCTTTCTGTCAAACTATCTAATTGTATTTCTATCTATTATTCTATTAGTTAATCTATCTATCTATTTATCTATATTTCAATCAAACTCTCTATGTATCAAAATGTCTATATGTCTATCTATTTATCTATCTGTCTATCTACCTATCTATCTATCCATCTATCAATCTATCTATTTGTTTATTTGTTTATATGTCTATCTATCTATCATTCTATCTTTCTATCTTTCTAAATGTATATTAGTCTATTAGTCTATTAGTCTATTAGTCTATTAGTCTATATTTTTATCTAACTATTTATCTATTTGTCTATTTGTGTGTATATATATATATATATATATATATATATATATATATATATATATATATATATATATATATATATCTATCTATATATTTTTCTATCTATCTTAACATTTGTCTATCTATCTATTTGTATATCTATCTATTTATCTATATATTTATCTATCTATCTATATATCCATATATCTATCTATTAGTCTATCTTTCAATATATCTATATATTTTTCTATCTTTCTATCTATCTATCTATCTATTCGTCTGTCTATCTATCTATCTTCTATCTATCTATCTATATATCTATTTTTCTATCTTTTTATATATTTTCCTATCTATCTATCTTTCTATATGTCTATATGTCTATATTTCCTTCTTTCTATTTGTCTATCTTTCTCTCTATTTATCTATCTATTTGTCTATATGTCTATCTATCTATCTGTCTATTGTCTATTTTTCTATCTTTTTATTTGTCTATCTATCTATATATCTATCCATCTTTGTTTCTATATGTCTATCTTTCTATATGTATATCAGTCTATAAGTCTATGTTTTGATCAGTCTGCCTGAGGCTAGTCTCCCCCCCGAAGGGACCCTTCACTTCGGCCCTTTATTTCATCAGAATTCTTTCTCCAATTTTTCAACCAATCTATCTAGTCATCTCCTTCAGTCCCTTTTCATTTTTTAGGTAGCTTTTTAATTGTCAATGGTGTCAAATGCAAGTTATATGGTCTCCCAATTCTTTAGTGTAGCCGATTGGTAAAGGTGGTACTTCATTAATTGATGAAAATCAGTGTGTTATGTTTAAAGGCATACCTTTTTGCAGTTCACTCGCTAGTGTCATCATTCACTAGATGAGCATTTAGATATGTACTAAAGCTGCAAAAAAATAGTAGATTCAAAAGCTTCAAAATAGCTTAAAGTAAAAGCACACTTCTCCAACATGAATCAAATGCTATAGGGATCTCTCTATCAACTTTCTGTGAATTGAATGCTTACGAATTATTAATCACTGATAGATAGATAGACAGGCGAGACAACCATGTAGCACCTGTATGAAAGTCAGTACCATCTTAATAAGGACAAGTTTTTTGTCCATATGTCACATGCTGATATGGTTTTGCACGTTGTATCAAATTAAACCACATGCTCCACTACTCATGTGGACCCCATCATTTCCATTGAGTTTTAGTCTTGTGACCAAACTTTCTAGGTAAAGTGTTTCGCATGTTAACAAGGCCAAAGATCCGAGTAGACCAAGAATAATCTATAAAATCTAGAAGGCATCCTTATTTTAACATAGAAAATAAACTAGGCAAGGTCACCCATTGGGAGTCCTACGGGACTCCTATTCCTAACTAAAGATAGCATGGGAAAGAGAAGGCAATTAACTACCTCAAACAGAACCTGCTCGCAAAGATTAAGCATTTGTTACTTAGTTAAAAATAGCCAAACCCAAAGTTAGTAAAAGTAAGAAAAAAATAATAAGAATAAAAATAATAAGAAGCATAAAAAATTAGAAGAATAAGAAGAATAAAAAGAATAAAAAGAATAACAAGAAATAGAAGAATAAAATGAATAGGAAGAATAAGATAAATAAGAAGAATTAGAATAATAGAAAGATTATGAAGAATATAAGAATAAGAAGAATTAGAAGAATAAGAAGATTATGAAGAATATAAAGAATAAGAAGAATATGATGAATATATAAAATAAGATGAATGAGATGAATAACAAAAAAAAGAAAAATAAGAAGAAGAATAATAATACTAATAAGAAGGATTAGAAGAATATGAATAATAAAAAAATAAAAAAATAAGAAGAATAAGAAGAATAAGAAAAATAAGAAAAATAAGAAGTATAAGAAGAATAAGTAAAATAATAAGAATAATAAGTATAAGTAGAATAATAAGAATAAGAAAAATAGTAAGATTAGGAAGAATAAGAAGAATAAGAAGAATACGAAGAATAATAAAAATTATAATAATAAGAAGAATAAAAAGAATACAAAGAATAAAAAGAATAAGAAGAATAAGAAGAATAAATAGAATAAGAAAATAAGAAGAATGAAAAAGAATAAAAGAAGAATAATAAGGAGAATAAGAAAAATAAGAAAAAAAAATAAGAATAATAAGAAGAATAAGTAGAATAAGAAGAATAAAAAGAAATAGGACAACCTAGAAAACTCTCTAGAAAGAGAAAGATAATTTTTCTAGAGAGAGAAAGTTCATCTTCTTGCAAATTCAAGCTCGTTTCAGCCTTATAATGGAGTATCATGATATATTGTTCAAGAAGAAATCATTTGCCTCTGTTCTCAAAGATCCCGCACCTAATTTACCCAAGCTTGGGAGGAAGAATGAACTTCTGGTGGTAATATTTTCTAAGTCAGATTTTGAGAGAATGGAGGAGCCATTCAATCACACTCTCATGGAAAAGTTTTCACATGGCAGGCATCGCTTTGATGAAATTCGTGGGTTTCTTAACTCAATCAAGCTTAACAGTAATGTCAAGATAGGCGACTACGACTCTAAGCACGTATTTCTTCAATTCATGGCGGAAGAAGATTATAACAGAATGTGGCTGCGTGGATTATGGTATGTTTCTGGATATCCTATGCGCCTTCTAAAATGGACAATGCAATTCTCCCCCATGGAGGAATCCCCGATAGCCCCGGTATGGCATCCCCTTCCTAATTTACCATTACCTTTTTTTAATAAAGCTTCTCTATCCTCTATTGCTATGTGTGTCGAGAAGCCGATGTTTATGGATGAGGCTACTGCCTCGATGACAAGAGCGCATGGTGCAAGGATTTGCATTGAGACGAATCTCGAATTCCTGCACCCACAGAAGGTTTGGGTAGGCACTGAAGATGGGGTTGGGTTTTGGCAAAACATTGTTCCAGAGCAAGCCCCAAGTTACTGTAAAATGTGCAGAAGGCTTGGGCATGATCTGGATGAATGTAAGATGGGCAAGGATAGTTTGGAGGAGGGGAAGGGGAAAGATGGGGGTAGGGCAGAGGTATGGGTAAGGAAGGATAGCTTCTTGAAAAAACAGAAGAGCAAGTCTAGCCGGATTACTGAGGAGGTTGAACAGGAGATAAGGGATGGGAGAATGGAGAAAGAAGTCCCATTATATAAGGGTTCCACAAGGCATGAAGCAGAGTCTATAAGAGGGGAAAATTTTATTTCTGATGAGAACTTGGAAGGTACACTAAAGGAGAAGGTTATGGATAGGTTTTCAAGTGAGGAGATTAGAGAAAAGGGTGAGTTAGAGTCCATAACAAGTGGAAGAACAGAAGTTAGGCTAGTATTTTCGGAAGGAGAAAAAGAAAAATTAAAAAGAAATCTGCCTAGGAGAAGAAAAGCTGGTAGAAGAATCAAGCAAAAATCCCCAATAACTGATAGTGACACAGATTTCAGCTGGATAGATCAAGATGTTTTAGATTTCTCAGAAACAGAGCATGATTATAAAAGTTGTGAACTCTTCCCTCATTCAAGTAGGGATGATAGCATGTATAGGCCCAGGCTAAATGAGGATGTTACTTTAGCAACAAATAAATGGTATTCGTTCACAAGGGAGGAAGCAATGGAAGAAGTAAGAATACTGGCACTCCAATTGGGCAGAATTGGTATCAATAAGGCTCAGGTAAGCGGCTCGAGTTCTGTAAAATCTTCTAGAAATAGGAAAAAATATTTAAACATGAAATATGAGTCTAAATGCACAACCAGAGCGCAAGCGAGATCTACTAATAATGGATAGTTTTATTTATTGGAATATTCGAGGGGTGGCAAATAAGCCCTCTTTAAACAGGATTAAGAAACTAATTAAAATTCATAAAGCAAAAATTGTGGTCCTTTCAGAACCTATGATAGATATTAAAAAACTAGATAATTATAAAATTAAAATGGGGTTCAGTAATGCTACGGCTAATATTAATGGGAAAATTTGGGTTTTGTGGAATGGAAGCTTAAGTATGGTAGTTCTTAAGTCTACAGAACAGCTATTGCATTTTAAAATAGGTAATTCAGAAACACTTTTTACTATCGTATATGCTAAAATACTAAGGAAGGAAGAAAGACATTATGTCAGGAAATGGCCGAGATAGCTCGGGTAGATCTCCCATGGATCATCGGAGGAGACTTTAACGTTATCAGATATCCGAGGGAGAAGCTAGGAGGAAAAAGACCAAATCCAGAGACTATGGCCCATTTTAATGATGCTATTGCAAATACGAATCTCATGGAAGCAGATTTCCTAGGATCAAGGTATACATGGTATTATAACTAGAAGAAGCGGGGAGTATTCTGAGCTAGATTAGATTGAGTATTATATAATGCAAAATGGCTAACCGTTCATGGAGGCATGTCTCTAAAAATTTTGAGTAGAACATGCTCGGATCAGAGCCCACTGCTATTATCCCTTTGTAATTGGCAGAAAGGGATGAAAAGCTTTACTTTTCAAAATATGTGGAGTCTTCACCCAGACTTCGAGAGGACAGTAGAATCATCATGGTCAGAACCCGCATCAGGCAACCCTCTGCAGGTGCTAGCTACGAAGCTACGCATATTAAGATTCAGGTTGGTCAAATGGAACAAAGATACTTTTGGTAATATAAATAAAAATATTATCAAAGTAGAAGAGGAGGTATTAGCTAAAGAAAAAGAATTTGAAATTAATCAAAATGATATATGTAGGCAAGAGCTTAGCAAAGCGGAAGCAACTTTAAGACTTAGACTACACATGGAGGAGATTTTTTGGAAACAAAGATCGAAAATCAAATGGCTAAAAGAAGGTGAAAAGAACACAAAATTTTTCCATTGTATGGCTAAAATTAAATCTCAAAAGAAGCTAATAACAAGCATTAAAAATCCTGAAGGGTGTTGGATAGAAGAAGATGGGGAAATTAAACGCACCTTAGATAAATATTTTAAAAATCGCTTGTCCAAAAAAACTAATCTAAAAGGCCAATTACTAATGCAAGCATTAAAATGTCAGATTACACCAGAAGATAATATTAGACTAGAGGAATTTCCTGAAGAGGAAGAAGTCAAAAAAGTAGTTTTTAGCTTGAACAAAGATAGCATAGCAGGTCCTGATGGATGGAATAGTGCTTTCTTTCAGTATGCCTGGAATATCATTAAGAAGGATCTACATTTCGCGAACTCATTTATTTTTGCAGGTGCAGAAATTACCAAATCATGGTCTCGTTCCTATATTATCTTATTACCTAAGTCTAAAAATCCACAACAATGTGATGATTTTAGACCAATTAGCTTGTGCAATGTGGTATATAAAATCCTTGCAAAACTCCTACATAATAGGCTAAGTAATATATTTCCAAATATTATCTCTCTTGAGCAATCAGGTTTTGTTAAAAATAAAATAATGATGGAAAATATAAGTTTAGCCTCTGAGATGCTGAGGGATATTGGTCTTAAATCTAGAGGGCACAATGTGGAGATTAAACTGGATCTCTCAAAAGCCTTTGACAGGGTGGAATGACCACCCATATGTTATGTTATGAGAAAAATGGGATTCTCTGAATTTTGGATTGATTTACTGTTTAGATGTATCTCAAGTGTGTGGGTAAGATTTATAATTAATGGACATAAAGGAGTTGAGTTTAAACCAGAAAGAAGATTAAGGCAAGGTGATCCTTTGTTCCCTTATCTTTTTAATATATATCTGGAACTTCTCCTTTTAAATCTTAAATTGAGAATGCAAGAAGGAAATATCTTGACATATAGGCATCCAAGAGGGACTCCATTAGTAAGTTGCTTGGCATACGCGGATGACATTATTATCTTTACTAATGCTAGCAAGAAGTCTTTATTGAACCTTATGGAATTAATGCAAGCACTAGAGGAGGAGACGGGACAATGCATGAATAAAAAGAAATGTCAATTTATCATGTCCTCTAAAGCTCCAGTGAAAACGGTTAAAAGAGTTAAAGAGATCACAGGATTCACTCAAAGTAAAGGTGCATTGATGTATCTGGGCTGTCCAATATACGAAGGTAGATTAAAAGAAGAGTATCTCAGTTTTCTTCTAAAAAAATGAGAGGTAAAATTGTGGGATGGAAGGAGGATCTACTTAGTTTTGGTGGTAGAGCTACTCTCATCTCCCATGTTCTTCAAGGATCATTGTCACACATTTTATCTATCATCCAGCCACCTAAAATAATGCTTAAAAATTTGGAGAAAGAAATGGCGAATTTCTTATGGGGTAAGCGGAAAGGCAAAGCTAAGTTACATTGGATAAAATGGGACACACTATGTCACCCGAAGGAAGAGGCGAGCCTGGGGTTTACCAGTTTTGATGTGGACTCTAAAGCATGGCCCTGTAAAGGCTGGTGGAAACTAAAAGAAAATGAGAGTCTTTGGGCAAGATTTATGAGGGCTAAATATAATTGGGGAAAGGAGGATAACAAGAAAAACCCGTCAAGAACATGGAAAATGTTATTGAATCAAAAAGATTTTGTCGAATCTCACTCAAAATTAAATAAGAGCGGGTGGAAGTGGACTCTCAACCCACAAGGAACATTCACTTTAAAATCAGCTAAAGAACATCTTAGAGCTAAAAGAAAGAAGTCTCAGATGTTCAAATGGATTTGGGATAATGTTTCTCCACAAAAAATAAAAGTTTTATTGTGGAGATCTCTCCTAGATATTACCCCAGTTGATAATAGTGTGCAAAGAAAAGGTATTAAAATTGCTTCTAGATGTGAGTGCTGCTTCTCAAATATTGAGAGTATAGATCATTTGTTCTCAACTGGTAAGATAGCTAAGGAAGTCTGGAGCCAAATTAATATTATTCACATAAGTCAAGGTAAGAAACTAAAAGATAGATTATTGAGTTGGCAGGAAGTAAATATTGGAAATAAAGCTCAGATCTGGCTTAAGAAAAACAACTCGTTGGTAGTTATTTGGTGTATCTGGAAGGCTAGAAATAGGAGTAGATTTGATAATGTGAGAATGAATTCACTTGACATCATAAAAGATATTAAAAGAGAGCTTATTTGCATTTCAGAGGCGAGCCCTATCAAAAGTAGGATGAATAAGACAGCAATGGATTTGATAAATCAATGGGGCTTATCATACAAAAAAGAAAGAGAACGGAGAATAAAATGCATTAAGTGGGAGAAACCACCTAAAGGTAAAATGACTCTTAATACAGACGGATGTTTTTACAGAGATATGGGAGTTGCATGGGGTGGAGGCGTAATAAGGGATTTGCTTAGAAGGGTAGTTAAAGCATTTTCGATGAAGTTTAAAGTTAACTCAGCATTATATTCAGAGATTAAAGCTCTCCATAAAGGTTTACAAATCTGTAGCGAGCTTAATCTTATAGATTTCCAAATTCAGGTAGATTCTAAGTTGCTAGTTGATCTTGTTTATAAAGATTTTAAGCTCTGGCAATATGAAGAAGACATAGATTGCATTAAAAAACTCATGGAAGAAAGAAATGCGAGCATTAAGCATATTTACAGAGAGGCAAATTCTCTAGCGGATAGGTTGGCCAAAGAAGGAGAATCTATAGGAGATGTGATCTTTGATCCAAGTGAATTCCCAGATAAATTTAAAGGTCTAGCAAAACTCGATGAACTCAGATTTTCATATATCAAAATTGGCAAAAAATAGTTTTTATAATGGACATATGGAAAATTGACTTATGATCTTTTTTTTACTTTCTTTTAGTAGGCTAGACGGGATTGGGAGTATGCATGCTTTCTTTGCAGCCTTTATGTTTCCTTTTCTCAGCATATCTTCCCCTATGCGTGCCTGGATACTCTTTTACAGGTTTATCCTGCAGAAGGGTACTTCCCAGGAGATTGATCAGTTTTCAGGGTAATCCTCTACAGGAAGAAATAAACATAAAATAGCAAAAACAGGAGCAGCATTTAGAAGCAGGTATGGAGGTAAGTTGGACGGAAATTATAGTGTTATGGTTTTCTCAGTTTTCTTAGCAGCATAGCAGGTTTGGGAAATTTGAAGCTAATAAAGTCAGCAACTGTAGGAAAATGGAAAGTAGCTTGTAGACTGTTTAACATTGTTATTTTATGTGAAGCTTGTTTGATCTGAAACCTTGAATAAAAGGATAGGATGAGTCATGTGTTAATCGGTAGGGTAAATAGGTCAGTAGAATCTGAAATTGTCTAGATTAGAAGCAGCGGAAAGGGCATATACAGATCTGAAAAAGCTAAAGAAAAAGGGAGTTTAAAGGTTGCGGACAAGGAAGAAGAAAGGAGATTTAAAGGATAGAAAAAGGGCAGAATATATAAGCAATGGGAGAAATGGAAATACTGCAAGGAAGTCTGAAATTCTCAGGCTGGAAAAATGAAGAGTAAGTGCAAGAAATAAGGTCATCTGCAAGTATACTGCTGTTTCTTTTTTGCAGGAAAACAAGTTTAGTAAATGAAGAAAACGAAGAAAGGAAGTTAAGGAAAGAGGTAGAAAGATCAGCAACTGAAATCGAAAATAAACAAATGCCAAAGGATAAGTAAGGAGATCTAAAGCACAATAAAATAAAAGCACAAAGTGGGGGAGAAAGATTATAAAGATAATGTGCACTAGAGTTGTTTAGAATTGAAATTGTTTATTTTCTTTATTGAACAATGGTGTAAGAGGGAAAGGGGTAGATGTTAGTTTGTACAAACGGTATTCCTCCGCCAAAAGAGAGGGTCATAATTAATAAATAAACCATTAAAAAAAAGAATAAAAAGAATAAGAAGAATCAAAAGAATAAGAAGAAAAAGAAAAATAAGTTGAAAATGAAGAATATTAAGAATAAGAAGAATACAGAGAATAGAAAGAATAAGAATAATAAAAATAAGAAAAATAAGAAGAATAAAAAGAATAAGAAAAATAAGAAAAATAAGAAGAATATGAATAATAAAAATAATAAGAATAAGAAAAATAAGAAGAATAAGAAATATAATAATAATAATATGTAGTAGTAGTAGAATAAGAAGAAAATTAATAATAAGAAGAATAAAATGGATAAGAAAATAAGAAGAATAAGAAGAAAGAAAGAATAAAACTATAAGAAAATAAGTATAATAAGAAGACTAAAAAGAATAAGAAGATTGAATAAAAAGAATAAAAAAAAATAAGAAGAATAAGAAAAATAAGAAGAATAAAAAAGAATAAGAAGAATAAGAAGAATAAGAAGAAAAAAGAACAATAAAAAGAATAAGTAGAATTAGAAGAATTAGAAGAATAAAGAAAATATATAATTATAAAAAGAATTATAAGAAAAAGAAGAAAAAGAAAATAAGAATAATAAGAAGAAAAAAGAATATGAAAAATAAGAAGAATAAGAAAAATAAGAAAAATAAGAAAAATAAGAAGAATAAGAATAATAATGAGAATAAGATGAATAGGAAGAATAAGAAAATAAGAATAATAAGAAAAAATAGAATAAGAAAAAGAAGAGGAAGAAGAATAAGAAAATGAATAATAATAATAATAAGAATAAGAAGAAAAAAAAGAATAAGAAGAATAAAAAAAATATGACCACTAAAAAGAATAATAAAAATATGAAGAATGAAAAGAATAATAAGAATATGAAGAATGAAAAGAATTAAAAGAAAAAGAAAAATAACAAATATAACAAGGATAAGAAGAATAAGAAGAATAAGAAGAATAACAAAGATAATAATGATAAGAAGAATAACAAGGATAAGAAGAATAAGAAGAATAATGAGAATAAGAAAAATAAGAAATATGAGAAGAATAAGAAGAAATAGATGAATAAAAAGAATAAGAAGAATAAAAAGAATTAGTTGAATAAGTATAATAAGAATAATAAGAATAATAATAATAATAATTATTATTATTATAAGAAGAATAAAATATAATAAGAAGAATAAGATGAATAAGTTGAATAACAAGAATAAGTAGAATAATAAAAATAAGAAAATTAGAAGAATAAGAAGAATAGGAAGAATATAAGAATAAGAAGAAAAGGAAGAATAATAAAAATAAGAAGAATAATGATAATAAAATATATAGGAAGAATAAGAAGAATAAAAAAGAATAAGAAGAATAAGAAGAATAAGAAGAATGAGCAGAATAAGAAGAATAAGAAGAATGAGCAGAATAAGAAGAATAAGAAGAATGAGCAGAATAAGAAGGATAAGAAGAATAAAGAGAATAAAAAGAAAAAGAATAATAAAAAGGATAGGAAAAATAAAAAATATGAAGATTAAGAAGAATAATAAGAATAAAAAAAATATGAAGAATAAGAAGAATAAGAAAAATAATAAGAATAAGAAGAATAAGAAGAAAAATAAAAATAAGAAGAAGAAAAAAAAATAAGATGTATAAAAAAATAAAAAGTATAAGAAGAATAAGGAGAATAAAAAGAATAAGAAGAAAGAAAGAATAAAAAGAATAAAAAGAAAAAATAGAATAAGTAGAATAAGAATAATACGAAAAATAAGATGAAAAATAATAATAATAATAATAATAATAATAAGAATAAGAAGAATAAAAAAAATAAAAAAATATAAGATGAATAAGATGAATAAGAAGAATAGACGAATATAAAGAATAAAAAGAATGAGAAAAATTAGAAGAATAAGAGTAATAAGAACATGAAGAATAAGTAATATAAAAAATTAAAATAATAAGGAGAATAAAAAGAATAAGAAGGATATGAGGAATAAGAAGAATAAAAGGAATACAAAGGATAAGAAGAATAAGAAAATAAGTAAAATAATAATAATAAGGATAAGAAGAATATGAATAATAAAGAGAAAAAAAAGAAGAATAAAAAGAATACGAAAAATAAGAAATATAAGAAGAATAAAAAGAATATAAACACTAATAATAATAATAATAATAATAATAATAATAAAAGAATAATAAAAAGAAAAAGAATAATAATAATAATAATAATAATAATAACAACAAGAATTCAAAGAATAATTCAAATAAGAAGAATTAGAAGAATAAGAATAATAAGAAAAATAAAAAGAATAAAAAGAATAAGAATAATAAGAATAATAAAAAGTATAAAATAAATAAGAAGAATTAGAAGAATAAATATAAAAAGAAGAATCAGAAAAATAATAAAATTATAAAAAATATGAAGAATAAAAATAAAAATAATAATAAGATAAATAATAATAATAATAATTATTATTATTAAAAGAATAAGAAAAATAATAAAAATAAGAAGAATATGAATAATAAGATGAAAATAAAGAATAAGAAGAATAAGTAGAAAAGAAGAATTCGATGAATAAGAACAATAATAATAATAATAATAATAATAATAATTACAAGAATAAAAAAAATAAGAAGAATACGAAGTATAAGAAGAATAAGAAGAATAAGAAAGATAAGAAGAATAAGAATAATAAGAATAATAAGAATAATAAGAATAATAAGAATAATAAGAATAAATATAATATGAATAATAATTAGAAAAAGAATAATATGATGAAAAGCAAGAATATGAAGAAAAAGTAAAAAAAGAAGAATAATAAAAATAAATAGAATAAGAAGAATAATAAGAATAACAAGAATAAGAAGAATATGAAGAATAAGAAGAATAAGAAAAAATAAAAAATAAAAATAATAAAAAAAATAAAAAGAATAAAAAGAATAATAAGAATAATAAGAATAATAAGAATAATAAGAATAAGAAGAATAAGAATAAGTAGAATACGAATAATAACAAGAAAAAAATAATAGGATGAAAAAGAAGAATAATAAGAAAAAGTAAAAAAAAGAAAAATAAAAAAAAAGAATAATAAGAATAATAAAAATAAAAAGAATAAGAAGAATAAGAAGAATAAGAAGAATAAGAAGAATAAAAAAAATAAAAAATAATAAAAAATAATAAGAATAAGAAGAAGAATAAGAAAGAAGAGAGGTTTGCTCTCATGTTTTGCTCTCAAGTTATAGAGAGAGAAACACTTTTTAAAGAGAGAAACAACAATTTGCATTGAAGAAGAAGCCGATTTCATGCTAAAATGGAGCAATTTGATCTATTAAGTGATAAGAAGTCATTTTCTCATCAAATTAAAAAGACTGCGCCTCAATATTTTGATTCTTCAGAAATTTATGGGGAAAAAATGGAGAACCCTCGATAGAGTTCTCCCCCTCTGATATCGCCATGCTCGCTGAAGCTCACAAATATACTGTAGTGGGCAAATTTTCCCATGGGCAACCTCGTATTGAAGATATCAGGGCATTCTTTGCATCATTGAAGCTTAAAGGTCTTTCCAAGACTGGCGTCTTGGATGCTAAACACATTCTCATTCAACTGTCCATCGAGGAGGACTTCCATAGAATATGGCTGAAGGTAGTATGGTATATTTCGGGCTATCCTATGAGAGCCTTCAGATGGATGCCTTCCTTCACAACCAAATAGGAGTCGCCATTACACCCGGTTTGGTTTCTCCTCCCTATGCTGCCTATTCACTTCTTTGATAAGCTCTCCCTCTATCATATAGCTAGTGTAGTTGGCACCCCTCTTCTCATTGATGGTGCCACTGCCATGTTATCTCAACCAAGTGTAGACTGGCTTTGCATAGAAGTGAACTTACTGTAGCACATCCCTCACCGTATATGGATTGGCAGTAAAAACGGGGATGGTTTCTGGCAAGAAGTGATTCCAGAAAATCATTCAAGCTACTGCTCCTACCGTAATAAACTGGGGCATTCATGTGAACATTTCTTGGTTAAAAAATTTATAGTAGACAAACAGAGGTTTGGCCCTAGAACAGAAACAATAAATAAGGGGGAAGAATATAGAATTAAACCCACTCAACATAGTGAACAGAACTATAATGGTGCTGTTACAGGAATGGAAATAGTGGAATATGTCCCCACTAGGAAAGAAGTTTCTGAAGGGCTAGAAAAATAAATAATTTAGAGGAAAATGCTAAAAATAACTTAGAGGAAAATGCTAAAAATAACTTAGAAGAAGATTCCGCAGGGGCTAAAAACAATGAACTAATACTAAAAATAGCTGAAATAAATAAAAGATTTAGTAGAGGTAGATTCGAAACCAGAAAAAAGAGTGCGGGGAGAAGGAAAGGGGTAGAGGAGTTAGGCAATAACTCAGATGAGAATTTTGAGGTTAGAAGCGATTTCATGTTAAATAATTATGAGGAAGATTCTGATTTTATAAAAGCCACCAAAGATGATTTAGAAATTGACAATTTTACAAATATAACGGAAGATAGAGATTGGGCCATGGAGGAAATAAAACTCATGGCATTACAGCTAGGCACGGAATGGAAAAATGAAAAATCATGAGGTTTTAGTTCAATTAAAAAATCTAGAAATATGAAAAAATACTTAGATAAAACATATGAATCAAAATGCATTACAAGAGCTCGGGCTAAATCCACTTCTAATGTTTAGATTCCTCTACTGGAATGTTAGGGGTATCGCAAACCCCTCCCCAATAAAAAGATTAAAAAATTGATTCAATTATATAAAACTCCAATTATTATACTTGCCGAACCCATTGTAAATAAGGATAAACTAGAATACTACAAAAAGCTTTTAGGGTTTGATTACTCTTTCTCTAATAAAAATAACAAAATTTGGATTTTCTGGAAAAGCTTATTTAATATACTTATTTTAGAAGATACGAATCAAATTATTTACTTTTCTTTAGATAATGCCCAAGAGGAGATCATTTCAGTGGTTTATGTCAAATATACTAAAGAAGGTAGAAAGGAGCTTTGGAATGATATTCTTAAAACTGCTAAAATAAATAAACCATGGATAATAGGAAGAGATTTCAATATTATAAGAAAGGCTAGCGAGAAAAAAGGGGGCAACCCCCCCAATAAAAAAGCTATCGCTCACTTTAATGATACGATATCAGAGGCTAGTCTGTTGGAAGCTAGCTTTTCAGGCCCCCAATACACTTGGTGTAATAACTGGAAAGTTAAAGGCACCATATGGGCAAGACTAGATAGAATTCTTCATAATGTCAAATGGCTAGAAGCTTATTGCTCCACAACCGTCAGACATTTAAATAGAACCTGTTCTGACCACAATCCACTATTAATTTCCGTAGAAAAAAATAAAATCAAAATAAGTCGTTTAAATTTCAAAATGCATGGTCCTTACATCATGCTTTCATCAATACAGTTAAAAATTCATGGATGCAAGAAATAACAAGTAACCCTGTTCAAATCTGGAATAAAAAAATAGAAAGGCTAAAAAAGCACTTAATAATATGGAATAGAGACTCCTTTGGCAATATTAATAAAAATATTATAAAAGCAAAAAAGATAGTTGAAAAAAAAAGAGTTAGAATATGAAATACTTCAAAATACAGATTGTAGAAAGGAACTAAATAAAGAACAGCCTGAGCTAAAATTAAAATTGCTAATGGATGAAGTATTCTGGAAACAAAAAGCTAAAATAAAATGGATAAAAGAAGGGGATAAAAATACAAAGTTTTTCCAGAAAATAGTTAAAATCAAAACTTAAAAACAAAGAATAAAAGGTATAAAGAATAACCTAAACAAATTGGTAGACACTAACTTAGAAATTAAAAACCACCTAGACGAATATTTTGAAAACCAATTTAGAGGAATTACAAATTTGAATGGAGATTATCTCCAAAATAAGATAGATCATAAAATTACCAACGAAGAAAATGATGCACTTACCAAATTCCTGATTGAAGAAGAACTGAAGTTTATTGTTTTTAGCATGGGCAAAAACAGTGTCTCGGGACCTGATGGGTGGAACAATGAGTTCTATCAAAACTGTTGGCCAATCATTAAATATGACCTCCTATGGGCTATACATTGGATATTCTGTGGTGCAGAAATAAGCAAGAAATGGAGCGGCTCATACTTGGTTCTTATTCCTAAAATGGAAAACCCTCATAAAGCCGAAGACTTTAGACCTATCAGCCAGTGTAACTCCATTTATAAAATCTTGACTAAGCTACTTCAAAATAGATTAGCTATAGTATTGCCAAAAATTATTTCTAAAGAACAATCAGGATTTATGAAAAATAGATTACTAATGGAAAATATTTGTTTAGCTAAAGAAATGATCAGAGAAATAGGATCCAAATCTAGAGGTCATAAAGTATTGCTAAAACTAGATCTCTCAAAAGATTTTGATAGAATTGAATGGAAAATTTTATGTTTTGTCATGAGAAAGATGAGTTTTTCTGAAACATGGACTGACTTGATTTATAGATGCATATCAAGTCCTTGGATCAATATTCTTGTCAATGGAGAACTAGGAAAAAATATCAAGCTGATGAGAGGATTAAGGCAGGGTGATCCCCTTTCTCCCTCCCTTTTTAATATCTACTTAGAGATCCTCATTGTGAATGTAAAAAATAAAATTATCTCAGGAAGTATAGGTCGGTTTAGTCAGCCTATTAATACGCCATTAGTGGGATGCTTGGCTTACGCTGATGATGTGATCATTTTCGCAAACGGAAGCTTTAGATCTCTACATAACCTCATGGAATTGCTAAAAATCTTAGAAGAAGAAACGAGACAGAAAATTAATAACAAAAAATGTCAATTTATGATTGCCAAAAAAACCCCAAAAAGTCTAGGGCATAGAATTAACAAAATAACATGTTTCACACAGATAAAAGGTGCACTTCAATATCTTGGATGCCCAATATACGAAGGAAAATTAAAATCAATATACCTAGATTTCCTACTTGAAAAAATTAAAAATAAAATAGTTGGATGGAAAGTGGACACACATTCCATGAGTGGTAGAATTGCTTTGATCACTCATGTATTACAAAGCGTAGTCATGCAAAATCTGATGATTACTCACCTTCCAGTGTCGGATACAAAAAGAATAGAGAAGTAATTGGCCCATTTCTTATGGGGTTCAAAAAGTGGCAAAAAAAAGTTACATTGGAAAAAATGGAAAGACCTTTGCTACCCCTTACAGGAAACAGGCATCGGCCGTACTGATTTAAATGATCTAACTAAAGCGTGGGCATGCAAAAGATGGTGGAGGCTCAAAGAAAAAAAATAACCTATGGGCTGAATTTATGAGAGCTAAATATTGTATAGAGGATGATATAAATAGGATTAGAAATAAGAACAAAGCATCACAAATTTGGATTCAAATGCTCGATCAAAGGGAATTAGTGGAAAAACATTCTAAATTCACTAAAAATGGTTGGAAATGGACTTTGAGTGCAAATGCAATATTCTCACTTAAAACCATTAAAGAAAAAGTTAGAAGTAGAAAGGAAATCCAACCTTTATTTAAATGGATATGGGAAAATGATAATAGTCAAAAAATAAAAACTAATACATGGAAAGTTCTCTCAAATATTATTCCTATAGATGAAAACATAAAAACAAAAGGCATACAACTTGCCTCGAGATGTGAATGCTGTTTGCAAAAACTAGAATCGATTGATCATCTGTTTTCCCAAGGTAATATAGCCATGGAAATCTGGAGGTGACTAGAATATGAAATGGGATTAAAACATGCATGTATTCCTCTTAGAAATAGATTAATTAAATGGAGTAATGCGCATTTTCAACATAGCTCATAGAAATGGTTTAAAAATAACATACCTCACATTGCTATCTGGTGTATCTGGAAAGCTAGGAATAATAGTAGATATGAAGGACATAGAATGGACCCTGAAGATATATGGAAAGCAATAAAGACTGAAATAAAAACCGCCTCGGAATCCTCCCCACTTGCATTTCAAAGCCCTCTTCTAGATATTCACACTCTAAAATTCTGGAATCTCACGGTGTCCAAAATAAAACCACTAAAAGTTATAGGAGTTAGATGGGAAAAACCAGAAAAAGATAGATTAGCCCTAAACACCTATGGTAGCTTTGACAGGAACATAGGCCTAGCTGGTGGAGGAGGTGCCTTAAGGGACTCTTGTGGTCACTTAATATTTGCCTACTCAGGCCCCAATAATACGTCAACTGCCCTCCACGCAGAAATATTAGCATTAAGGGATGGACTTAGAATATGTTACTCTAAAGAGCTAACAAATATAGATATACAAATAGATTCTAAAATATTGGTAGACTTAGTGAATAACAAAAGTAGCTTGTGGAAACTTGAAGAAGAGTTAGAGGAAATTAATAAATTAATAATATCCTTAAATGCTTCACCCATGCACATATATAGGGAAGCAAATGCCTTAGCAAATTAATTAGCAAAAGAAAGAAAACTTAAAGAGCCCCATGTATATGATGAAGACTCTCTTCCAGATAGATTTTAAGGTATTATAAAACTAGATAAAAAAGAATTCCCATACATCCGAATAATCAAAAAAGTTTGAGAGGATATTATAAGATTTTGTCATCGCTGTGAGTTTTCAAGTTCTTTTTCCTGATAGTAGCACAGGGCAGGTTTCAGATTCGCTCAAGTCTTCCTGGTCCTGAAGGAAGACTTTGCAAAATTGAATAAATACATTGTGACTAAATTCTGGATTCCCCCACAAAATTTCATTTCACTGTAGGTTCGGAATTACACTATAGAGAGTAAGAATGGCCTGTATACCTACAGTTTCGGTTGTTTTTGTTTTTTTTCTTTTCTCTTGTATTTTTCTTAGCAGCAAGGTCAGCTAAAATAGGAGGAAATGACATGCGCACAAGTGTCTCCAGCATTATAGTTTCTAAGTCTGTATGAACTTTGGTCAAATGTGGACATGTTAAACGGATTAAGTTTAGGTGTGGTTTGTGTTATAAGGTACTGCAGTGTCTGTGTTATTATTTTAATGTAATTTAGAAGTCCACAAAAGTAGGCTAGGTTGTGTACACTATAGAAAGCTGATGTCCACAAGTGGGAGCAACAAAAAGCTGCTATGGAAGTGCTGAAAGCAGAAAGATGCTGGCTTGAAGGAGCAGAATAGTGAGAAAGAAAACCAGCAGAAATGCTGGAGGCTGGAAATTTCTGTGTCTGTGGCATGTATGCAGGTGACAGGTAGAGGAGGATAAATTACATGGGTGTCCGCGGAAGATTTCAAGAGATAGCACCATGTTAAATAGAGCCTTGCTGCAAAATTAAAGTTGCAGCTCTTGATACACAAGCTCAACAAAGCTATTGGACAGAGTTAAAGGCCCGACAGGAAGGGAAATGTAGCTAGTTTGAAGAAAGGGATCGAAAGATAAAGAATCATCTATCAACTAGCAACAAAGTGCAGTCAGCAACAATGCTGAAAATTCCAACAGAAGCTCAAAATTGTTCTCTATGTGGATTAGAATCAACAAATATTTGTCCATGTTTTCTTTATTACATTTACAATAACTAATGCTTAGTGTAGGTGAAAAGGGTGTAAAGGGTTACGGGTAGCAAGCAAGTAGGTTGTAAAAATGGTATTCCTCCGTCAAAAGAGAGGGTTATAATTAATAAATACTGCGGTTTAAAAAAAAGAATAAGAAGAATAACGATATTATAAAGAATAAGAAAAAAATAAGAATAAGAAGAATAATAAGAATAATAATAATAATAAGAATAATAAGAATAATAAGAATAATAAGTATTTTATAAATATGGAGAATAAGAAGAATAAGATGAATAAGAAGAATATTGAGAATAAGAAAAATTCAAAGAATAAGTACAATAAGAAGAATAATGAGTATAGGGGAATAATAAGAATGAAAAGAATAAGAAGAATAACAAAAATAAGGAAAATTATAAGAGTAAGAAGAATAAGAAGAATTAGAAGAATTAGAAGTGTATGAAGAATAAGAAGTATAAGAAGAATAAGAAGAATAAGAAGTATAAGAAGAATAAGAAGTATAAGAAGAATAAGAAGTATAAGAAGAATAAGAAGTATAAGAAGAATAAGAAGAATAAAAAGAATAAGAAGAATAAAAAGAATAAAAATAATAAAAGAATAATAAGAATAAGAAATAAGAAAAATAAGAAAAATAAGAAGAATAAGAAGAATAAAAGAATTAGAAGAATATAAAGAATAATAAAAATAATAAAAATAATGAGAAAAAGAAGAATACTAATAATAATTTAATAAAAATAAGAAAAATAAAAAGAATAAGAAGTTTAATAAGCATTAGAAAAATAAGGAGAAAAATTAGAATAAGAAGAGTAAGAAGAATAAGAAGAATAAAAAGAATAAGAAAAATAAGAAGAATAAGAATAATAAGAATAAGAAGAATAAAAAGAATAAAAAGAATAAAAAGAATAAGCATAATAATAAGAATAAGAAGTACTATAAAAATAAGAAGAATAAGCAAATTTTGTAGAATAAAAGAATAAGTAGAATAAGAAAAATAAAAAGAATGAGAAGAATAAAAATAATAAAAAGAATAAAAATACTAAGAAAAATAAGAAGAATAATAAGAATAAGAAGAATAAAAGATAAAGAAGAATAAGAAGAATAATAAGAATAAGTAGAATAAGAATAATAAGAAAAATAAAAAAAATAAAAAAGATTAAGAAGAATAAGAAGAATAAAAAGAATACGAAGAAAAACAAGTATAATAAAAATAAAGAGAAAAGAACAATAAGAAGAATGAGAAGATTAAGAAGAATAAGTAAAATAAGTAAAATAAGATGAATAATGAGAATAAGATGAATAGAAAGAATAACAAAAATAAAAAAAATAAGAAGAATAGAAAGAATAAGAAGAATAAATGAATTAGAAGATTAAAAAGAATAAACAGAATAAGAAGAATAAATAGAATAAGAAGAATATGTAAAATTAAAAGAATAAGAGAAATGAGAAGAATGGCAAGAATAAGAAGAATTAGAAGAATATGAAAATTTAGAAGAATATGAATATTAAGAAAAATAATCAGAATAAAAAGAATAGGAAGATTAAGATGAATAATAAGAATAAGAAGAATAATAAAAATAAAAATATTAATAAGAAATAGAAGAATAAAAAATGTAAAAAGAATAAGAAGAAAATGAAGTATAAAAAGAAAAGAAAAAAGAGTATTAGGAGAATTAGGAGAAAAAGAAGAATAAGAAGAATAAGTAAAATAAGAAAAATAAGTAGAATAAGAAGAATACAAAGAATAAAAAGAATAATAAATATAATAAAAATAAGAAAAATAAGAAAAATATGCAGAATAAAAGAATAAGAAGAATAAGTAGAAAATGAGAATAAAAAGAATAAAAAGAATAAGAAAAATAAGAAGAATAAGAAGAATAAGAATATTAAGAAGAATAAGAAGAATAAGAAGAATAAGAAGAATAAGAAGAATTAAAAATAATAAAAATAAGAAGAATAAGAAGAAAAATAAAATAAAAAGAATAAGTAGAATAAGAAGAATCCGTAGAATAAAAAGAATAAGAAGAATAATAAGAATTAGAAGAATAAGAAATATAATAACAATAAGAAAAATAAGAAGAATAAATGGAATAAGAAGAATAAAAAAGATAGAAGAATAATAAGGATACGAAGAATAAGAATATTTAGAAAATTAAGAATAATAAGAATAATAACAAAAATAAAAAGAATAAGAAGAATAAAAAGAATAAAAAGAATAAAAAGAATATTAAAAATGTGAAAAATAAAAAGAATATGAAGAAAAAGAAGAATAAGAAGAATAAAAAGAATAAGAATAATAAGAAGAATATGAAGAATAAGAAGAATTTGAAGAATAAGAAGAATCTATAGAATAATAAGAATAAAAAGAATAAAAAGAATATGAAGAATAAAAAGAATAAAAAGAATAAGAAGATAAGAAATATAAGAACAATAAGAAGAAAAATAAGAATAAGAAGAAATAGAAGAATTAGAATAATAATAATAATAAGATTAAGAAGAAAAAGAAAATTAAGAAAATTAAGAATAATAAGAATAATAAGAATAATATGAAGAATAAGAAGAATACGATGAATAAGAAGAATAAAAAGAATAGAAGAAAATGTAGTAAAATAAGATAATGAGAAACAAAAGAAAAAGAAGAAAAAGAAGAATAAAAAAAATAAGAAGAAAAAGAAAAATAAGAAAAATAAGAAAAATAAAAGAATGCAAAAAAAGAAGAATATGAATAATAAGAATTTAAAAGAATTGGAAAAAAAGAAGAATATGAAGAATAAGAAGAATATAAAAAAAAAGAAGAATGAGAAGAATATGATGGATAGAAAATAAAGAATAATAAAAAGAATAAGAAAAATAAGAATATTAAAAAAATAAGAAGAATAATAATAAGAATAATAAGAATATGTAGAATAAGAAGAAAAAAAAAGTAAGAAGAATAGGAAAAATAAGAAAAATAAGAAGATTAAGAGTAATAAAAAAATAATAACAATAAGAAGAATATGATTAATAAGAAGAATCAAAAGAAATGAGGAATAAGAAGAATAATGAAAATAATAATAATAAGAATAATAATAAGAATAAGAAGAAAAGATAAATAATAAGAATATGATGAATAAAATCGATAATTTTAATAAGGAGAATAAGAAGAATCAAAAAAAAATTAGAAAAATAAGTAAAATATAAAAAAAAAATAAAAATAAGAATAAGAACAATATGAAGAATAAGAAGAATAAGAATAATAAGAATACTAAGATGAATAAGAAGAATAAGAAGAATAAAATGAATAAGAAGAGAAAAAATGAAAAAAAAAACAATAAGAAGATTAAAAAGAAATAGAAAATAAAAAGAAAAATATGGAAAATATAAAAAAGAATAATAAGTAGAAAAAGAAGAAAAAGAAAAGTAACAAGAATACACAGAATAAGTAGAAAAAGAAGAAACAAAAGAAAAGAAAGAATAATAAGAAAAAGAAGAATAAGATAAAAAGAAGAAAATGAAAAAGATGAAAAATTAAGAAAAAAAGAAAAAGAAGAATAAGAATGAAAAGAAGAATTAGAAGAATAAATAGAATAATAAAAATGAGAATAATGAGAATAATAATAAGAAAAAGAAAAATAAGAAGAATTCATATAAAAAGAAGAACAAGAAGAAAAAGAATGAAAAGGATAAAAAGATGAAAAAAAAAGAATAAGAACAAAAAGAAATATAAGAAGAATATGAAAAAGAAGAAATAAAAGAAATAAAAAATAAGAAGAATAAGAAGAATTTGAAAAATATGAAGAATAAGAATAATTAGAAAAATAAGAAGAATAAGAATAATACGAAGAATTAAAAGAATTAAAAGAATTCGAAGATTTAGAAGATTTAGAAGATGTAAAAGAAAAAAGAAAAAAAAGAATGAAAATGAGAAAAAGAACTAGAAGAAGAGTAAGAAGAATATGATGAATAAGAAGAATAAAAAAATTAAGAAGAATAAGATTAATAAGAAGAATAAGAAAAATAAGAAGAATATGAATAATAAGAAGAATAGAAAAATAAGAAGAATAAGAATTATAAGAATAATGAGAATAATTAGAAGAATAAGATGAATAAGATGAATAAGAAAAATAAGAAGAATAAAATGAATAAGAAGAATAAAAATAATAAAAAAATAAGAAGAATAAAAAAAAAGAATTAGAATAATAAGAAGAATAAAGTGAAAAAAGAATAAAATAATAATATGATAATAAAGAAAAAGAAGGTAAAAAGAAAAAAAAGAAAAAGAAAAATATTAAAAATATTAAAAATAAAAAAAATAAGAATATGAAGAATAAAAAATATAAAAAATATTAAAAAAATAAGAAGAAAATAAAGAATAAGATAAATAATAAGAATGAGAATAAATAAGAAGGTATAAAAATTTTAAAAAAAAAAGAAAAGAAGAAAAAAAAGAAGAATAAGAAAAATAAAAAAAAATAATATAATAGGAAGAATAAGATGAAAAAATAAGAAGAAGAATAAAAAAAGTATAAGAAGAATAAGAAAAATAAGAAGAATACGAAGAACAAGAGAAATAGAAGAATAAGAAGAATAAAAGAATAATAATAATATGAAAAATAAGAAAAAAAAGAAGAATAAAAAAAATAAAAAGAATTAAAAGAATTAAAAGAGTTATATAAATAATAAGAAAAAGAAGAATAAATAGAATAATAAGAATAAGAACTAGAATAATAATAATAATAATAATAATAATATTTTGAATAAAAAAAATACATAGAATAAAAAATAGGAAGAATAAGAAGAATAATAAAAAAAAAAAAAAAATGAAAATGAAAAATAAGAAGAATAAAAAGAAAAAGAAGAATAAAAAAAAATAAGAATAATAAGAAAAGGAAGGAAAAGAAGATAAAGAAGAATTAAAGGAATAATAATAATAATAATAATAATAATAATACGAATAACAATAAGAAAAAGAATAAAAAGAAGAATAAGAAAAATAAAAAGAATAAGAAGAATAAGAAAAAGTATACAAATATGAAGAATTATAAGAATAAGAAGAATTATAAGAATAAGAATAATAAAAAGAATATGAAGAATATGAAGAATATGAAGAATAATAAGAATAAGAAGAATAAGAAGAATATGTTGTAATAAGAAAAATAGGATTAATAAGAAAAATAAAAAGAATAGAAAAAAAAAGAAATAATAAGAAGAATATGAAGAATATGAAGAATATTAAAAATTAGAAGAATAAATAGAGAATGAATAAAAAAAAAGAATTAAAAAAATTAAAAGAATAAAAAGATGAAAAAGATGAAAAAGATGAAAAATATGAAAAAGATGAAAAAATAAATATAATAAGAAGAAGAATAAGAAATATAAGAATAATAAGAAATATAAGAAGAATAAGAAGAAATAACAAGAATAAGAAGATATAGACGGATAAGAAGAAAATAAAGAATAAGAAGAATATTAAGAATATGAAAGATATAAAGAATAAGAAGAATAAGAAGAATAAGAAGAATAAGAAGAATAAGAAGAATATTAAGAATAAGAAGAATATTAAGAATATGAAGAATATAAAGAATAAGAAGAATAAGAAGATAAAAAAGATGAAAAATAATAAAACTATGAATAAGAAGAATAAAACGAATAAAGAGAATAAGAAAAAAAAATAATAACAATAAAAAAAGAAAAATAAGAAAAATAAAAAAAATAAAAAAAATAAAAAGAAGAAAAATAAGAAAAAGAAGAATGAGAAGAAGAAAAAAAAAATAAGAAGAATAAGAAAAGGAATAAAAAGAAGAAAAGGAATAAAAAGAAAAAAAAGAATAAAATTAAAAAAAAAAGAAAAAGATGAAAATTTTAAAATAGAAGAAAAAACATAATAAGAAGAATAAGAAGGATAAGAAGAATAAGAAAAATAATAATTATAAGAATAATAAAAATATATATAATAATAAGAATAATAAGAATAATAAGAATAGTAAAAATAATAAGAATAATTAGAAGAATAAGAATAATTAAATGAATAAGAACAATAAGATGAATAAAAATAATAAGAATAATAAGAATAATATGAAGAATAAGAAGAATAAGAAAATATGAAGAATAAGGAGAATAAGAAGAAGAATATAAAGAATAAGAATAATAAGAAAAATTAAGTGAATAAGAACAATAAGAAGAATAAGAATAATAAAAAGAATAAGAATAAGAAAATATGTAGAATAATGAGAATAAGAAGAATATGAAGAATAAAAAAATAAGAAGAATAAGAATAATAAGAAGAATATGGAGAATAAAGACAATAATAAGAATAAGAAGAATAATAAGTAAAAAAAGAATAATAATAATAATAATAATAAAATTATAAAAAGAATAAGAAGAATAATAAGAAAATGAAAAAAAAGAAAAACAAGATGAATAAGAAGAACCTGAAGAATAAAAAGAATCTGTAAAATAAGAAGAATTACAAGAAAAAAAAGAATAAGAAAAATTAGAAGAATATGTTAAATAAAAAAAATAAAAAGAATTAAAAGAATTAAAAGAATTAAAAGAATATGTTGAATAAAAATAATATGAAGATTAATATGTAATGGAAGAATAAAAAGAATAATAAGAATAATAAGAAAAAGAAGAAAAAGGTAATAAAGAAGAATAATAAGAAAAAAAAGAAAAACAAAAAAAGAATAAAAAGAAAAAAAGAAAAAAAGTAGAAAAGAAAGAAAAGAAAGAAAAAGAAGAAAAATAAGAAAATGTTGAAAGAAAATATGAAAAAGAAAAATATAATAAATAAGATAAATATGTATAATAAAAAAAATTAGAAGAAAAAAATGAATACTAAAAATTAGAAGAATAAGTTAAATAGAAAAATTAAAAAGACTAAGAAGAATAAGAATAATATTAAGAATAAGAAGAATAAGAAGAATAAGAAGAATAAGAAGAATAAGAAGAATAAGAAGAATAAGAAGAATAAGAAGAATAAGAAGAATAAGAAGAATAAGAAGAATAAGAAAAATAAGAAAAATAAGAAGAATAAAAATAGTAAGATGAAAAAAAGAAAAAGAAAATAAGATTAATTAGAAGATTAAGAAGAATA
>JAREIK010000843.1:65315-161163 GCA_029783825.1 Sapria himalayana | reverse complement strand
AGAATAATAATAATAATAATAATAATAATAATAATAATAAAAAGAATAATAAGAAGGAAGAAATAAAAAAGATGAATTAAAAAAATATGAAGAAAAAAAAAGAATAAAAATAAAAAGAAGAATAAGTAGAATAAGTAGAATAAGAAAAATACAAATAATAAGAGGAATATTAATAATAAGAAGAAAAAAAGAATATCAATAATAAAAAAATAAGAAGAATAATAAGAATTAGACTTATAAGAAAAATAAAAAAAAAATAAGAATGGTAAGAAGAATACAAAGAATAAAATGAATATGAATAATAAAAATAATTATAAAAAGAAAAACAAGAAAAATAAGTAGAACAAGAAAATAAGAAGAACAAGAAGAATATAAAGAATAAAACAAATTAGAAGATTTAGAATAATAATAAGATTAAGAAGAATAAGTAGATAAAAATGAAAAAGAATCACAAGAATTTTAAGAAGAATAAAAATTATATGAAGAATAAGAAGAATAAGATGAATAAGAAGAATAAAAAGAATAAAAAGAATAAAAAGAATAAGATGAATTAGAAGAATAAGAAAAAAAAAGAGGAATAAGACTAAAGATAAGAATAAAAATAATTAGAAGAATAAGAATATTAATATGAATAAGAAGAATAAGAAGAATAAGAACAACAATAAGAATAAGAACATAATAATCCGTAGAATAAAAACATTTAAAAGTGTAATAAGAATATGATAAATAAAAATAATAAGAATATTGTAAATTATAAGAACAAAAAATGTTTAAAAAGAATAAAAATAATAAGAAAAAAAATAATAAGAATGAATAGAAGAATAATAAGAATAAGAAGAATAAAAATAATAAGTTAAACAAGATTAACAAGAAGAATATGAAGAATAAGTAGAATTAGAAGAATAATAAGAATAAGATAATAACAAGAATAATATTATTAAGAAGAATAAAAAAAATGATTAAGAAGAATAACAAGTATATGAATAATAATAATAATAATTACAAGAATAAGATTAATAAGAAGAATATGAAGAATATGAAAAATAAGAAGAATAAAAAAAATAAAAAAATAAGAAGAATAACAAAAAATAATAAAAATAAAAAGAATAATAAGGTTAAAAAGAATATGAAGTATATGAATAATAAAAAGAATAAGAAGAATAAGAATAAAAATTTTAATAAAAAAATAAAAAAACTAAGAAGAATAATAAGACAGAGAAGAAATAGAAGAATAAGGAAAATAAGAAGAATAAATAAAATAAAAAGAATAAAAAGAATAAAAGAATAAAAAGAATAAAAAAAATAAAATGAAAAAAAAGAATAAAAATAATAAAAATAATAAAAATAATAAAAATAATAAAAAGAATAAAAAAAATAAAAAGAATAAAAAGAATAAATTAAATTAGAATTAAAAGAAGAATAAAACAAATAAGAAGAATAAGACAATAAAGAAGAGAATAATAATAATAAGATTAAGAATATTAATAGTAATAAGAAGAATAAAAAGAATAAGAATGATTAGAAGAAAAACAAAAATAAGATGAATAATAAAAATAAGATTATTAAGAATAATATAAAGTAAAAGAATATTAATAAAATAACAAGACTAAGAATAATAAGAAGAATAACAAAATAAGAAAAATAAGAAGATTAAGAAGAATAAGAAGAATTAAAATAATAAGAATTATAACAAGAGTAAGAAGAAAAATAAAAATTAGAAGTAAAAGAAGAATAAGAATAATAAGAAGAATAAGAAGTATAAAATATATAAGAAGTATATGAAGACTAAGATGAATAAGAAGCATAAAAAAATAAGGAGCATAAGAAAAATAAGATGCATAAGAAGAATAAGAAGCATAAAAAAATAAGAAGAATAAGAACGATAAGAAGAATACTCCGAATAAAAAGAATAAGAATAATAAGAAGAATAAAAAAAAGAAGATCAAGAAAAAAATAATCAAAAGAATAAAATAATAAGAATAATAAGATGAATAAGATGAATAAGAAGAATAAGATGAATAAGATGAATAAGTTGAATAATCAGAATAATAAGAAAAAGAAGAATAAAAAGAACAAGAAGAATATGAAGAATATGAATAATTAGAAGAATAATAAGAATAAGTTGAATAACTAGAATAAGATTATTAAAAAGAATAAGAAGAAAAATAATATTATGAAAAATAACAAAAAAAAAGCAATGATAAGAATAATAACGAGAACAATAATAATAATAATAATAATAATAATAAAAGAATAAGATGAATTAGAAGAATAAATAGAATAAGAAGAATAAAAAGAATAAAAAAGAATGGGAATGATAAGAAGAATAACAAGGATAAGAATAATAAGTTGAAATTAAAGAATTAAAACAATAATAAGAATAAGAAGAATAAGAAAAATAAGAAGAATTAGAAGACTAAGAAAAAATAAGAAAAATAAGAAGAATAAGAAGCATATCAAGAATAAGAAGCAGAAGAAAAATAAGAAAAATAAAAAGAATAAGAAGAATAAAATGAATAAAAAGAATAAGAAATCTAAGATAAATAAGAAACATAAGAAAAATATGAAGTATAAAAGAATAACAAGAATAAGAAGAATAAAATGATTAAGAAGATTAAGAAGATTAAGAAGATTAAGAAGATTAAGAAGATTAAGAATAATAAAAAGAATAAAAAAAGAAGAATAATAAGAAATATAAGAATAAGAAGAATAAGATGAATAAGAAAAATAAGAAGAATATGAAGAATAAGAATAGTAAGAATAAGAAGAAGAAAATGATGAATAAGAAGTATAAGAAAAATAAGAAAAACAAGAAAAAAAATAAAAACAACGAGAATAAGAATAATAACTAGAATTACAAGATTAATAAGAATAAGATGAATAGCGATAATAAGATTATTAAGAAGAATAAGAAGAATAAGAATATTTTGAAAAATATCAAAAATATTGATAATAAGAATAATAACAAGAATAAGAATAATAAAATAATAATAATAATAATAATAATATAGAATAAGAGAATAATAAGAATAAGACAGATTAAAAAGAATTGTAGAATAATAAAAGTAAGAAGAATAAAAAGAATAGTAAGAATAAGAAGGCATTGAAGAATAATTAGCCTAAGAAGAATAATAAGCATGATAAGAACAAGAAGAATAAGAAAAATAAAAAGAATATGAAAATAAGAAGAATTAGAAGAATAATAAGACTAAGATGAATAAAAAACATCCGATTCTTAGGAAGAATAAGAAGAAAAAGAAGATTATGAAGAATAACAATAACAAGAATAATAATAATAAGAATTAATAATAATAATAATTATAAATATAATAAAAGATTAATAATAGAATAAAAGAATAAGAATGAATAAAATGAATTATAAATAAGAATAAAAAAAATAAGATAAATAAGAAGAATAAGAAGCCAATGAAGAATAATTAGTATAAGAAGAATAAAAAGCATAAGAAGAATAAGTAGACTAATCAGTATAAAAAAAATAAGTTGAATAACATGAATAAGATTAATAATAACAATAAGAATAAAAAAAGAATAATAATAATAAGAAAGATTTAAAAAAATAAAAAGAATAAGAAGAATAAAAATAATAAGAAGAACAAAAAGAAATTGAAGAATAAAAAGAATTAGAAGAAAAATACGAATAAGATGAATAGAAAGAATAAGATTATTAAGAATAATAAGAAGAAAAGAAGAGTAGGAAGAATGATAAGAAAATGAATAATAAGAAGAACAAAAATACTAAGAATAATAAGAAGTATAAGAATAATAAATATAATAATAGAATACAATGAATAAAAAAATAAGATAATAAAGAATAAAAATAATTAGAAGAATTAAAAAATAAGAAGACAAAGAAGAATAAAAAGCTTTATTAGAATATGAAGTATAATAAGATTAATAAGCATAAGAAGACTAGGATGAATAAAAAAACTAATAAGAATAAAAAAATAAGAAGAATAAGAAGACTAAGAAGAATAGGAAGTATAAGAAGAATAAAAAGCTTAAGAAGAATAAGAACCATAGGAATTATAAGAACAATAAGAATTATAAGAATAATAAGAAGGATAAGAAGAATAAGAAGAATAAAAAGAATAAAAAGAATAATAAGAATAAGAAAAAAAAAAGAATAAGAAGAATAAGTAGAATAATAAGAATAAGAACAATAAGAAAAAAAAGAAGAAAAAAAAGAATTAGAAGAATTAGAAGAATAATATGAATAATAAGAATAAGATGAATATGATGAATAATAAGAATAAGAAGAATAAGAACAATAAAAAGAAAAAAAAGAAGAATTAGAAGAATAAGAAGAATAAGATGAGTAACATGGATAAGATTAAAAAGAATTAATAAAAAAAATTAATAAGAAAAAGAAGAATTAGAACGATAAAAAGAATGAGAAGTATGAGAAGAATAAGAAATATAAAAAGAATAAGAAGAATATAAAGAATAAGAAGAATCAATAGAATAAAAAGAATAAGATAAATAAGAAGAATAAGAATATTAATAAGAAAAAAACAAAAAGAAGAATATGAATAATAAAAAGAATAAAAATAATATTATGAATAACATGAATAAAATTAAACACGAGAAAAAGAATATAAAGAATATAAAGAAGAATAACTAGAATATAAACAATAATAGTAATAATAAGAAAAAAAATAATAATAACTAGAATAATAAGAAAAAGATGAATATGGAGAATAATAAGAATAAAAAAAATAAGAAGAATAAGTATAATAATAAAAATAAGATGAATAACAAGAATTAGAATAATATGGAGAATAAGATGAATAATAAGAATTAGAAGAATATGACTAATATAAAGAATACAAAGAATAAGAAGAAAATGTAAAGTTTTGTGATTAATGCCAAAGAATCGGGAATGTTAGCAAGAGGAAGGACATGCCCCTACAAGGTATATTAGTGGTACACATTTTTATTTATAGGAATATATTTTATTGGATATTTACCACCTTCCTATGCAAAAATATAGATATTCATAGCTTTTAGTTTTGTATAAAAATTGATGGAGGCAGCTACTTTTCAAAGGAATAATAATAATATAGTGGTTGAATTCTTGCAAAGCAATATTTTGAGCAAATTTGGGATACCTAAAACTATCATAAGTGATAGAGGAAGCCATTTTATCAATATGGTTTTTGAAAAACTAATCAATAGATATGGAATTTAACATATATTATTATGTTTGGCATATCATCCTCTTACTATTGTCATAGCTAATATTTCTAATAATAAGATTAAAAGGATTCTAGAAAAAATAATGACTTCAAGCAGAAAGGATTAGTCCTTATATTAATTATCCATATTAATGTTGATGCACTATGGGCTTATAGAACATTATTTAAATCTCCCATTGGAATATCCTCATACTGAATTGTCTTTGGAAAACTTTGTCACCTTTCTCTAGAATTAAAAACAAGGCAATATTGGCCATCAATGAGTTGAATTTTGACTTCAATGCTACTAAAGATTAAATATTACTACATATTAATAGGTGGATGAGTTAAGAAATAAAGCCTATAAGAGTGCTAAAATGTTTAAGGATAAAAAATGGCATGATCAAAGGATTTTGAAAAGAGAATTCAAGGTAGGTAATCAAGTTCTAATTTTTAACTACAAACTACTATTTTCAAGAAAGATAATGTCAAAATGGAGTGGTCCATATATAATAGTAACAAGTATAACCTTTTGGACAGTAATAGAGAGTAGTTCAAGAGAAATGTTTAAGGTAAATGGTTAAAGACTTAAGCTCTAAAAAAAAGTTTAGGTAAGATATAAAGAAAATTATTGCTGAAGTTAGGAGTAGCAACAGCATAGTCCAACAATGGACTAAATACTTAACAGCTTATGGAAGGTGATTCATATAAAAGTTCGACTTGAATGTTTAAATTGATTTCTTCTTCTTATTTCTTTTTAGTAGATTCGAATGTATTATTAATGTTTATTTTGATGAGTTGCTTGTAGAATTTTATAGGTCTGAGGACAAATCATCACAAAAAAAAAATATTTACCAAAAAACATTTATTAAGTTACAAGGAAAGATCGAACTAAAAAGGAGTATTCTCTTTCCCTTAGAAGTCAATTTAAAAAAATGCTTGATTTTGATGAGTTGCTTCGATTTTAAAAAAAATATTTAGCAAAAAAATGCTTGCTTTTGAGGGGGGGGGGGGGGGTGGTGGTTGATTTAAGAAGCAAAAAAAAAATGATCTTGAATTGGGTGTATAATTAGATATTTCCATGATAATGATGAGAAAATGTATGTTTATCAGGGAGCATGTTGATCCAAAAAAAATGGCATTGTTTACTCAATCAACCATGAAGAGGGACACCTTTTTTTGTTTGTCGTGACAAACTAAGAAAAGTGACTTAATAAGGGATGCAACATAGTTTATATGGGCACAACAAACATTGAAATTTTTAAAACAAGTCAAACTCATCTCACAACACAAATTCACTCGCGACACCAATTTTGAGATGTCAAAACAATTTAATGTCATGACATATTTGTGTTCTTTTGACATAGTAAATAAAGTATTTAAAATATAAAATATTAAAAGCTTATATTGTACCCAAATAAAGGAAGGTTGTGACATGACCAACATTTTGTAACAATGAAATAAAAAAATTAATCAAGTCACTACAAACAAAAATTAGGTCTCGAAGGTTACTTTAAGTCGTGACAAACATAGGTGAGCCATGACATAAAATAATTGAGTGAACCATGTATGTTTTAATACACAGCTCAACATAAAATAAAATCAAAAAATTAATATAAATAATAATAAAAGTTGCAACACACACACATTAATCTCACTGTGCCACCAAGATTTAAGTCATGACACACTTACTTGAATTTCGAGCACTATATGCGAACTTCAATTTAAAAACCTCAAACAATTATACTTCTGCATCTTCTATTTTCAACCCAACTAATTCATCACTTTTTGCAGGTTATTCGAACCTAAAACCCTAGCATCCTTATTTGCATCATGACGATTCTTAATAAACCCAATTCCAAATCTAAAATGGCAAAGAACCAAACCTTTCTTCCCAACCTAATGCCTAACAGAGATCTTGGAAAAGAATCAGCAAAAAAAGGAGGTTCAACTAGAACCTCCAATAAAGATGAACTCATGGGGGGAAGCAGAAGCTTTAAATGAATCAGAGGCACTAATAAAAGGAAGGGGGAAGAGAGAAAGGGTTTAGAGACACGAGGAGTCAGAGAAAGAAGGTAAAACATTCATTTCTGATTAAGCATACTCCACCTAGAAAAAATATTAATCTCAGATAGGTTTTATCGGAGAGAGAGGATTTGAGAAATTTATCCCATTCTTTGAAAAGAAAATAGAGCTACTAAGTTGAAAAGTCTTCTATGAGCACTAGAGGCAAATATACACTACATTGGTAAGAAAGTTCTATTTGAATATAGTGGCAATATAAATAAAAATGATGTCAAAGGAGTATGGGTTCCATTTGGGTAGAAACCCATAGATATGTTGCACCAGCTTGAGCATTTGAAACATGAACTCAAGTTTAAGAAGATGATGGATAGTCTAGATCATGACAAAATTATTTAAAGACTAACAAATAATAAGGGAAAGTGAGAGTGTAGCAAGTTAAAAGCACACGAGGATATTAACCTAAGATATATTATAGAAGAGATTAATGTTTGGTTCTATTTCATTTTATTGGTTATAGCTCCAATCAAACATGTGTTCTCCATCAAAGAACCAAAAGCATTGTTGTTGTATGCCATCTTGGAGGGGTACAAAATAAATATGGGGGCGATTCTAAAGACCTCAATATTGGAATATCATCATGGAAATAAAAGATTGTTGATTCCTCACCCAACATTAATCACCTAGCTATGCCTAGCAGCTGGGGTGAAAGAACGAGATAAGATTTATGTCCAAAAGTCTCTCCTCTGACTTTAACAAAAGTAGTTAAAAGGCCAATAAATATAAAGTAAAAAAGAAGTAATTGAAGATAAGAATGACTCTGAGGAGGAAAAATCTTGTGAGAATAGCTTTGAATAGGCCCTAGAAAAACCTCATACTTCTATGATGACAAAAAATAAACACCAAGAAGAGGAAGAAACCCCTAGTCCCATTAGAACATGTCTTGTACTACTAGAAGAAAAAAGTCCTCTTGTATACTCACAACCCCTATTAGAAATAGTGTATAGGAAAGTATGTAAAAGCTCAAGAATGGGAGAGACAATCATAGAAATAATGGAAATATGATCTCCATGAAAAAAAAAATCTTGAAGAATGAGAAAATAAGTGAGAAGTCAATTAGAAACTAAAGCAAGACACTTAGGATGTAGAGGTTAAAAGGAGAGATCAACAATGGAAGGAAACATGAGATAGAAAAGAGAAAATCTATAGGAAATAAAGAAAGAAATGAGAGAATGACATGTTACTACAAATAAAGTTGAGTTCTGAAACATTCATGAAGGCATAAAGTAATAGAAACTAAGAACATCTAACTTTTGCAACATAAAAAGAGTCAGAATTGGATCCTAAAATGTTAGAACAAGTCAAGGGTTTCTAATGCCTCTACAATAAACAATTAAATGAATGTGAGAAGAAAATGGGAGCAAGAAACATGGAGTTAGAAGATAAAGATCTATATAGAAAGAAAATATGGTACAAGAACTTGGATCTCATCAATAAAAACCTAGCAAACTTTCTAGAATATTTAACACATATTCTGTGAATAATAAACTTTTTTTAATGTAGGCAAGTTGATCTATACTCCATGATAGACATGACTCATGGAATTGTCCAGATGACTAAGAACGAGGTAAAGTAGAAGAAAAGACTTTATGTAACCTTCCTTAAATTTTACTTTGGACTATGAATCTCAGAACATCATGTCAAAACTACCTCACAAAAGAAGAAAATTAACTTTCAAAAAAACATCCCAAACTTCTCTCTTCAAAACTTACCTAAACCATAATAAAAGTAAACAATTTAAAAAATTAAATGATGTGATGATTTATTCAAAATTTCTATTGTTATATTTTATTTTCTTATTGTGGATTATATTTAAAACCACAACCTGATATCAATGTATTTTTTTCTATTTGCTTGAGGACAAGTAAAACTTCAAGCTTGGGGTATTTTGATGAGCCAAAAAAGTCATCATTATTTTTAGTCTCTTTTCTTGGCATGTTTTCATGTTTAGAAGATGGATTTCATGGCCGGAGGATATAAATTAATTATTCTCATGGTTTTGTAGATTTGAAGTTAGAAGAAGAAAAATGGCAGCAGAAAACCAAGAAATTGTTTATGTTAATTATGTCGATACAAAATAAACTCTTGCAACAAAAATCGGAAGAAGAACTAAAAATAAAGTCACAACTTGTGAATGATATTGCAACTAAAAACAAGAAGAAAGAAAGATATAGTTGGTCATGCTATGTTCTTTAGGCACCAAGGAAGAATGATCTATACAAGGTCATGACAAGAAAACTACTATCACAACAAAGAAGCCTTTTGGAAAAAAATCCCAAGACAAAGATCTGATCATGATATCAAAATTGATCATAACATCAAAATTGGTCGTGTCATCAGAATTTGATCTTCACAACAAAAATTGGTCAAGACATTAGAACTATTTGTGACATCAAAACTTGGGCATCATAGTATAATTGGTCATGAAATTTGCATTTGGTTATGACAAAGAAATGAGAAAAAATAAAGATTTGGAGGTTGCGAAAAAGAATTCAAAATTAGTTCAATCATTTTGGGTGCTATAAAAATAACCCTAGAAATTAGGACTAGCACAGGCCATATTAAAGCACAATCTTTTTCATGAAAAGAGTTCGGAAGGGATTCTAGGAGATTGGTAATTGATGGCTCCATTTTAATTTCTTTTTCCTTTTCTTTTCTTCTTTTAGCATAGATCTAAAGTAGATTAGCATTGATTTGAGTTGTTTTGTTTGTATTATGAACTTTGCATGTTAAAATGTGAGAGAATGAACAATTATTGATTACTTTTTATGACTTACTAGTTGTAATATTTTGAAATATGAACAAATCATATGAGATCTAACAATTCAGATAATCACAATCACTTTGTTTTTCACTATATGTAGTCTAAAGGTAATTGCAATACAGAAATATCTCAACATCTTCGCTGAATCGATTTATCTGTTGAGCATTTTCTTATCAGCAAAAATCCGTGAGAATTCCTTGAATGCAGAAGGATAAATCTAATGGATTAACATTGAAATTCAAGTAACTTATTTCCAAGGTTAGACCAAATGACTTTGTTCATTGTATCTTACCATTATTTCTAGGAGGCCCTCTTAATGACACATAATGCGATTATCAAGGGTTAGTGAATAATTTATTAAGAGGATATATTAGGCCAATAGTGGTGAACAAGAAAACTCTATCAATTTATATAGATAAGTCCCTATTTTACTTATAAATGACAAAGTAGAGTGATTCTCTAGATAAATCACTAGAGACGTCATCTTAATATTTAGAGCGATTGATGTTCTCATGTTGGCTTAGATCCAATCAAAAAAAAGGAACCTCTTTAAGATTTATAGGATGGGGCACAAACTATTTCAGAGACTAGCAATGCTCATATCTTAGAAAATAAGAGAACTGTAGTCACCAGAAATGAGTATGAAGTATTGAGAAAAATACTCAATTCTTATAAGACAGCTCGAACTACTAGTAACCATATAGATCCTAGATTTTTAGGAAAGCAAGGTAATCTAAGTGGCAAAAAGTGTAGCTATAAAATGAGATCCAAGGCTACACGACACTAGTGCTTCAATGATTTCAACTTTTTTCTAGAAACAAGACATAATAGATAAGTCTATAAAAATTGGTCATACCATTGCACATTGTGTTAGTGTTAGCTTCTACAAAATAATTGATCCAATCTAATTTGCCTTTGTGGATTTAAATTGAATTTCATTTAGAGTTTTAGTTCTTTAATTTTCATTATCATTTAGTTAGTATCTAAAAACTTCTTTTTTAATGGTTAAAATAGTGTGAATTTTAGTATTTTGGGTAGTTAGCAATTCAATTATTGTCAATCTTCATGAGAATAAAATTTAGACTTGCATCCATTTTTTACTACTTGTATGACTAGTACATTTGCAATGTCATAGTCTAAATCTAATTTCAATCTTCATTAGATAGTGTCAAAGGAGCGTGATTTAGTCTATACAGAAAAATGCAATAACCTCCCACCATCACTCACTCCCTCATTCTCTCTTTGTTGCTCTCTCTCTCTCTCTCTATCTCTCTCCCTCTCTAACCATCTCTCTACTCCTTTTTCTACACCTCTTTCTTTCTTCCCTCATCCCTCTCTATTTATCTCTCTCAATAATTTTGTGTGTGTGTGTGTGTGTGTGTATATATATATATATCACTCTTTCTCTCCCTCCCTCCCTTTAGATTCCTTTCCCCCCAACTCTCCATGTCTCTCTCCATCTCTCCCTCTATCTTTCTATCTCATTCACTCACTCACTCTCTCTATCTTTCTCCCTTACTCTCTTTCTCCCTCCATCACTCAATCTTCTTCTATCCCTCTTACCCTCTCTCTCTCTCTCTCTCTCTCTCTCTCTCTGTCTCTTTATTTTTCTCACACTCACTCTCTCCCTCCCTCCCTTTGTTCCTCATTCCCTTTCTTTCTCTCTCCCTCTCCCCCCCCCCCCCCCCCCCCCCCGCCTGCTCACTCTTCCTATCCCCCACTCTCTTTCCATATCCCCCACTCCCTCTTCCTCTCCCTTTCTCCCTCTCCCTCACTACTGCTCCCTCTACTTCTCCCTCTCTCTTTCATTTTATCATTCCTCTCTCTCTATCCCACTCTTTTTCCCCACTTGCTCCTCCCTCACTCCCTCTCTCTATCCTCCACATATATATATATATATATATATATATCCACATTTTCTCTCTCCTCTCTCCCATCCTTTCTCCTTGTCACACTCTCTCTATCTCTTTTCCCCTCTCTATCCTTGATGAGCTTAAAATCATATATGTTTTATTCCATTTATCTAGCTTGTTTTCACATTTAGAAGATTTATTTTATGGCTGAAAAATTAAAGTTCACCCTTCTCATTATTTTATAGGTTTTAGTTAAAAGAAATGAAATTACAACAAAAATCCAAGAACTTAGTTAAGTCAAATTTATCATGACAAATATAACTTTGTTGCGACAAGAAGATGTTGCAGAACTAAAAATCAAGTCACACCCAGTGAATGATATTACAACCAACCAAAGGAATAAAGTATTTATCAGTTACCACAAAAAATGAACTAAATTATGTTACAACCAACAACATGTAAATGATATCGCAACCAACAACTAGTGAAGACAATATTCTTTGTTGTGAGAAAGATAATTCATATCGTGACACACAATAAGTAGCGACCAAGAGTATAAGGCAAGAAAGACAAAGGTAGTCGCAAAATATTTTTCAAGTACCACAAGAGAATAAATTATGTGATGTCGTGACAAGAAAACTGATGTCGAGACAAAGAATTCTTTTAGCAAAGAATCCCAAAATAGAAACTTTTAGTTGCAAAAGTAAAATTTCAAGCAATAATAATTAGACTCGGTCATGACAACAGAAATAGATCATGACATAAAAATTAGAAGAAATAGAGAAGTGGAGGTTATGACAAGGAATTAAAATAGGGTTAATCTTTCTAGATTTCACAAAAATAATTTAAGAAGCTAAGGTTAGCATAAACCATATAAAGATGTATTCTTCTTTAGAAATAGTGTTTGGAGATGAACCATGAAATTGGTAGCCAATGGCTCTACGTATTTTTCTTTTTTTCTTTTTTTCTTTTCTTCTTTTATCATAGATTTAGATTAGATTAACATTTTTCTTCATTATTTTGTTTTGGATCTAGAACACATCTTGTTAGAAGCATGAATCTCAACTAGTTTTGCTTATTTTTTATGGATCACTGGATGTATTATTTTGAAACCTAAACAAATTTCTTAAAATCAAATGATTCAATTAATTTCAATCACTATATTCTTTCTTGATCTATAGTCTATTAGTGATTGTGATCCAATAATGTAGAAGTGTAATTTTTGCTAAATTTAAATAGCTTAAAGAATCTTCTTTTCTCCATAAATCAATGAGAGTTCCTTGGAAGCCAAAGGTTAAATCTAATGGACTAATGTTGAACTTCAATTAACTTATTCCCAATGTTAGTATCAAATGCCCATAATTCATTATATCCTACCCATATTTTTAGGAAACCCTCTGACACAAAGAAGGTGATTCTTGAGGGTTAGTGAATAATCAATTAAAAGTATATGTTAAGCTAAAAGTGATGAATAAATGAGCTCTACCAATTTATGTAGATAAAACCCCATTTTATTTAAAGATGAGAAAATAGAGTAATTATCTAGATAAATTATCAGAGATATCACTTTGATCTTTTGAGTGATTGATATCTTCGTGTTGGCTATGATCCAATCAATGGAAGAGAAAACTCTCTAAGATTATAAGGAATGGGCACCAACTATTTGTAGAGACTTGCAGCACCCATGTTTAGGAAGTGGGAGACTTGTAGTCTTCATAAAAGGGTATAAAGTATTGAGAAATAAAAATACCAAGTTCTCATAAGAATGCTTAAACTACCAGTAACTACTTAAATCTTTGACTTATAGGAAAGTAAGGTAATCTAAGTGGTAAAAGATGTAGCTACAGAGAAAGATCCAAGGCTACATGATAAATATTCTTGATAAATTTCAATTTTTTTCTAGAAATAAGGCATGTTAAAGAAGTCTACATAAATTGACTATTTAACAGTACTCCATGCTAGTGTTAGTTTCTACAAAAGAATTAATCCAATCCAATTTATATTTGTAGATCTCTTTTAAATTTTTGCTTTGAATTTTAGTTCTTTTATTTTCATTATCTTTTAATTGGTATCAAAAAATTTCTTTCTAATGGTTCAAATAATGTGTATCTTTAGTAGTATGGGTATTTAGAAAATTAATTTTAATTAGTCTTTATAAGAATGATATCTAGACTTATATTCATTTTTACTACTAGTAGTAAAAATGTCAAATTATAGGGATTTAGTCTATGACCTATGTACTAGTTGTGTATTAGACTAAATCTATTTATAATCTCCATTAGACAATGTCAAATTAGAAAGATTTAGTATATACAAAAGAAGAAAATCAAGTTTTATGGAACTATTGCTGGGGATTGAAAGAAATAGTAAAATTATCATTCAAAAAAAAGATAAATACTAATTTGGACATATTTTTTGAAAAATTACAAAAATATGATTTAAAATAGTGTCTTATTAAGACCCTAAACATTTTGAGCTAAATTGATATATATGTGTAAACTTTTATTTGTGCCACTAATCCAATTTTAATCTTAGTGTCTTTCATTTTTAGGAAGTAATTCATGCACAAGAAGCAAAAAGTATGCCTTTTTCCATTAGATATTGAGATAGAAAGAACATTGAGAAGCCAAAGAAAAATCAAAAGTGTAGAAACAATAAAAGTGATAGATGAAAGAATGACTCCATCAATAAACCAAGAAACATCAGCAAGACCTCTAAGGAAAGACACCATAGAAGATTTCTAGATACCAGTCATCTAGGAAGAATATTCAGCAGTAAGATAGCCAAATATTGAGGCAAACAATTTTGAGCTTAAACTAGTTTTGATTATAATGGTCCAGTAGAATTAATTTATAGGTCGAAGATCCTAATGAACATTTGGGCAAATATTTGAGAATGGCCCACATTGTAAAGTTGAATGGTGTTAGGTCAGAAGCAATCAAACTATACCTATTCCCATGTTTCCTGAGAAATATAGCAGCCACATAATTCAAATCTCTTTCACATGGTTCAGTGAACACTTGGGAGGAGTTGATAGAAGCACATTTGGGCAGCTTCTTTCTCTCATCCCTCAAATCTAAAAGAAGATGAGAGATCATAACCTTAGAACAAGGTAATGAAGAGAACCTATACACCACATGGAAAAGATATAAGAAGCTGCTAAAATGGTATTCAATGCTTGGAATAGATCTAAAGACTCATATGGACATCTTTTACCACTCAATGAGTTATACCTCTAAGGGTATAAATGATGTAGCCAGTTGTGGAGTTTTTAAAAGAAGAAATATAAAGAAAGCAAGATAGTTGATCGAAGACCTTGCAAGATGCAACATGAGGGCAACATTTGAATTAATAGGGAGTAGTAGTAGAGTGAGAGGGAGTTGAGTGATAGAGCTAAACATAATGACTATTATTGAAGCTAAGCTTGATGCACTTATGAATAAGCTAGACAAATAAGAGAAAATAATATACTCTACTCATCAAATTGGAGCTATGAAAAGAGATGAAAATAGAAGAAATACTAAGGAACAATAGGTAGAATGTTCCTATGAAGTTGAGGAGGCAAACTACCTAAATTAACAAAGGAATTACTATTTCAAGTCCAACCCCAATCTACCAACATATTAAATATTAGCATTGAGGAATCATGAGAACTTTTTTATGGTGAAAGAGGACAACATGGTGCAAGGCATGGGAAACACTATCAATAGTGGAATGCTCCATCAAGGTTCTAGTAGTAGTAGTAGTAGTAGGGAGGAAAGAATAGAATTGAACATTAGAGTCAAAAAAGGATCCAATCCTTTGAGAAGCATATGTTGTAGTTCATGGAGGACAACAAAAGGATACTTAGCCTCCATCAACAAAAATTTGCTGAGTTAAAAGTTTTCAAGTCGAACACACGAATATTTTAAGCAAACAAAGTGCTTCCTTCAAAAATCTTGAGTCTCAAGTAGGGCAGCTAGACCTAAATTTGCAAAGTCAAAATGAAGATACTTTTCCTATTGATACCAAGAAAAATCTGAAAGACTACATGGTTATTAAGCTTAGAAGTGGGAAGAAATTGGAGAGCAGAAAGTCAGAAGAAAGAAGAAATAAAAAATACTATTTAGAGAATACTACAAAAGAATTTGAAAGATTGGTGCAGCAGTAATAGTAAGATTAGGAACAAACCAAAAAGTTGGAAGAAAAAGGTTAAGTATCTAGTACTAAAGTTCCCTTCCCTCAGATATTATAAAAGACTAGAGTAAAAAAAATAGTTCTTCAAGTTTTTAGAGGTCTTAAAAAAATTTAAAATCAGCCTACCATTTCTCGAGGTAGTAGCTCATATTGACTTCTATGCAAAGTTTCTGAAGGACATCCAAAGTAAAAAAATGAAAATTTGCTAAAGAATGAATGGTGAACCTGACTTCCACTTGTAATGTAGTCATCCGAAGAAGTTTACCAAAAAATGAAGGATCTAGGAAGCTTCATCATTCCATGCACCATTGGGGAAGTTAAATTCAAGAAGGCTCTTTGTGACTCAAGTGTTATCATTAATTTTATGCCCTTGTCTATGGTCAAAAAACTAATTTTGGAGAGCTTACTCTTACTTCAGTCACTCTTAAAATGGCATATAGGATAATGGATAAACCTGAAGGGTCATGGAAGATGTGCTTCTCAAGGTGGAAAAGTTTATTTTCCTAGTAGACTTTATTATACTGAACATGGAGGAGGACTCATAAGTTCTACTATTATTGAAAAGACCATTCCTTATAACTGGAGCTATCTTGATAGAAGTGTAGAAGGAAGTGCTTACTCTCAAGATTATAAATGAGATAGTTCATTTTAAATTTAACAAGAGCCTTGATCAAATAGATATTGATGTTCATGATGATATGTTAGTATAAAATATCAATCTCTGTAGTTATGAACTGAAAAATAATTATAATATTCTACTTTCAATCAATAAAACTGAGATGAATTTTCAATGCCCTAAAGATGTTGATTCTGATTTTATGCCTTCTAGTTATGAGACTACATAAACTTTTTTTAGTCTAAATTAAAATAGTATTAAAAATTTTTATGATAGTGAAGAGAAGACAACTCTACAAAAGATAAGTATAGAATGGTTGAATTTAAAATAATTGCAAAATCTTTTGAAGTATGTTGCTTTGCTAGAATCGGAAAAGGTTTAAACCTATATTTATATCTATTGTATTGATTGAGATTGAGGAATAAAAGCTCTTGAAAGTCTTAAGGGAATATAAGAAAATAATTTCTTGGTCTATAAAATATTTGAAGGGTATCAGTCCATTAATATCTATGCATAAAATTCTATTAGAGGATACTGCAAATGCTTTAATAGAACATCAAAAAAAAATGAACCCTATGACGAAAGATGTTATCAAATAGGAAGTTATAAATTGGTTGAATAGTGGATGTATATATGCAATATCAGATAGCCCTTAGGTGAGCCCAGTTCATGTGGTTCCTAAGAATGGCGGATTCAATGTGATAAGAAATAAAAAAAATTGAGTTATTCCAATAAGAACTATAACATGATGGAGGATATGCCTAGATTATAGAAAATTAAATACTACAACTAGGAAAGATCATTTTCTTTTTCCTTTCATTGATCAGATGATGGACATGCTTGCAAGACATCCTCACTTTTATTTTCTTGATGAATATTCAGGATATAAGCAATTTTCATTGCACCTGAGGACCATGAGAAAATAATATTTACATGTACTTATGGTACCTTTACTTTTAGAATGATGTCATTTGAGTTATGTAATGCTCTAGCTACATTTCAAAGTGTATGGATGTTAATGTTCTCATATTTGATGGAGGAGATTCTGGAGATATTCATGGATGACTTCATAATATATGGATCTAGTTTTAATCATTTCCTACATACTTTGGAAATGATCCTTCAAATATGCAAGGGAAAAAATTTAGCCTTGAATTGGGAAATATACTTTTTTATGGTAATAGAAGGCATTATATTTGGGCATTAAATTTCTAAATCTGGTTTAGAAATTGACCAAGAAATTTTTTTTATAATTAAGTCTTTTTTACCTCCTATAATAGTCAAGGGAATTAAGAGTTTCCTAGAGCATGCAAGATTTTATAGAAAATTTATTAGGGACTTCTTAAAAATATCAAGATAATTATGAAGATTATTGAAAATGGACACCAAGTTTAAATTTTGATAAGTCCTACAATTCTGCATTTAAAGAGATCAGAATCAGACAAGTTAAAGCTCCAATCATGCTCACACCAGACTGGAATAGTGCATTTGAGATTATGTATGATGTTAATAATTTTGAAATGAGGGCTATATTGGGACAAAGAAGAGACAAGATATTCAAGGTCATCTATAATGCTAGCAAAACCTTTAATGAAGCATGAGAAGATTATTCTATTATTGAAAAGGAGATACTAGCTATGGTATATACATGTGAAAATTTTAGGTCATATATTTTGGGTTCTCATAATATCATCCATACTTATAATGTAGCAATTAAATATCTAATAGCAAAGAAGAAAGCTAAGCCAAGATTAATCAAATGGGTATTGTTACTATAATAATTAGATATTGAAATCAATGATATAAAAAGTTGTGACAATGTGATAACTGATCACTTGTCAAGAATGGAAACAACTACTATATGATGAAGAATAATCTAAAGCCATTGAAAATTTTCTAGATGAGAAACTATTCAACTATCATTACAAACACCCTAGTATGCTAATATAGTGAATTACCTAACTTATGGAGTTATACCACTAGAATTTAGTTACTAGTAGAGGAAAAATCTAAGAACTGATAGTAGATACTATATTTGAGATGATCCATTATTATTCAAAAGAGCTGATATGATTATCAAAATGTGTGTGCTGGAAAGAAAATAAGGCAAAATATTGAAGTGTCATGCATTACCATATGGAGGGTATTTTTCAAAGGACAAATTAACTCACAAAATTCTCCAATTTAGTTTCTATTGGCCTACTATCTTTAAGGATTGTATTGAATAGGTCAGCAAAAAAGATGAAATGCCCCTACAATGTATATTGGTGGTGTAAATTTTTGATGTATTAGAACACCTGGAACTATCATAAGTGATGGAGAAAATCATTTTACCAATAATATTTATAAAAAACTCATGAGCAAATATGAGATTAAACACATATTAAGTTTGGCTTATCATCCACAAACTATTGGTCATGATGAAATTTCTAATATAAAAATTAAAAGGATTCTAGAAAAAACTATGAGCTCAAGCTGAAAAGATTGGTCTTTAAGGCTGAATGATGCATTATGGACTTATAGAACTTCATTTAAAGCTCTCATTAAAATGTTCCCATACCAAATTGTCTTTTGGAAACCTTATCATCTACCCTAGAATTTGAATAGGAAGTAATGTGGGCCATCAAGCAATTGAATTTTTACTTCAAGATAGCTAAAGAAAAAGGATTACTCCATATTAATGAGCTGAAAGAGTTGAGAAATGAAGCCTATGAGAATGATAGAGTATATAAGGATAAAAAAAAGAAGTGGCATGATCAAAGGGTTTTGAGGAGGAAATTCAATGTAAGAGATCATGTTCTACAATTCAACTCTAGACTAAAACTTATCCGGGAAAGTTGAATTCAAAATAGAGTACAACCTTTGGGATGGTAATAGTGAGAACTATTGGTAGAGATAAGTTTAAATAAATAGTCAAAGACTGAAGCATTACCTTAGAAGTAAATGAGTTCAAACTAGATAGAATTTTTATAGAAAGAAATATTTCTAAAGTAGGGAGCATCAAGCATCATAGTCCAGCTAGGGACTAAAAACTGAGCAACTTATGGAAGGCAACCCATAGAAAAGTTTATTCTTAATGTTTTAATTCTTCTCTCTTTGTTTTCATACGACAATGCAGCTTAACCTATAGAACTGATCATGTTCAAGTAAGGTCATATTCATTTCTCCTTATTTCTCTTCAATAATTTAGAATTTACTATTAATATTTTTCTTACAGAGTTGTTTGTAGAGTTTTATAGGATTGAGGATAGATCAACAAAAATTAAAAGTTGAATGGAAAATAATTTTTGAGCCTCAAGGGAAGATTAGGCTAAAAGGAGAAGTATTCTCTTTACCTTTGAATTAAATTTTTAAAAAAGCATTATTTTGAGTTTAGGGGGAGAAAATAGTCTTGATTGGGATGTCTTTGGATACTTTCATGATAATGATAGACTAATGCATGTTACATTTGTCAAAGAGAATGTCGATCTTAAAAGGAATGAAATTGTATTGTTTATTCAATCAATCAAAATGATGGATAATTTTTGTCATGACAAACTGGCATAGGTCATGATAGGAAATGTTACTAAAACGAGAAACTTAATTTTTGGTCATAACATAATTTCAGATGTCACAATAATAATTAAAAATTTTAAACAAGGCAAAATTATTTCACAACAAAAATTATGTAGTGATACTATTTTTTTGTTCTCAAAATAGTTTAGTGTCGTGATACTATTTTCTAGTTTTCAAAAAAGTTTGTTGCGACATAATCTAGGTTCTCTTGATAGGGTAAAATCACTTGTTTTAAATACAAAATGATAAAAAAATATATAAAATCCATGTTCTTTTGATAGTTGTCACAACCTGGCCAATATATTGCAACAACAAATAAATGCAAATCGAACAAGTCATGATAAATGATAGTTAAGTCTCAAGGGTTATTTTGAGTCATGACAAACTTAGGCATGTCATGACATAAAACAAATAGTGATCTTATAGTAAAAAAATTAAATGAACTTTTCTTGGTTGAATGAACGATATAATTTTAAAAATAAGGCTCATCATTAAAAATAAATTTTGTGGATTGAAATTAAGTCATGACACGTGCACTTTAAATTCATGCTCAAGAAGATTAAAGTCATGGCATGTGCACTTTAATTTCAAGCCCACAGAGATTAAAATCGCAACATGAGTACTTTAATTTCAAGCCCAACATGTTGACTTCAATTTAAAAATCTCAAATAATTCTACTTCTACTTATTTACTTCCCAAACCAAAAAATTCATCGCTCTTTGTGTGTCATTTAAATCTAAAACTTTAGCATCCCTATTTTTGTCATGATATTTCTCAATCAACTCATTTCCAAATCAAAATGGCTAAGAACCAGAGCTTTGTCCCAAACTTAATGAAGATCATGGCAGAGCACAAGAACAAAAAGTGGAGGTTTAGCTAAAACCTCCAACAGAGACAAATTCTTTGGGTGAACTAGAAACTCCAGCTAAATTAGAGTCGCTGGAAGAAAGAATAAGGAAGGAGAAAAATAGTTGAGACACATGAATAGTCTGAGAAAAAAGGTGAATCATTCATTTCTAACAAATCATACTCCACCTAGCAAAAATACTACTTTCAAAAAGGTTTTATAAAAGAGAGAAGGTTTAGAAAATTAATCTCAACCTTAGAAAAGAAAATGAAGCAATTTGGATAGAGGTTCTTCTGTAAGCACCATAGGTCAGGGTACACTTATATGGTAATGGAGTTCTACTCAAATTTGGTAATGATGAAGAAGAAAACTATGTATGTCAGAGGAATATGTGTTTCATATGGGGAGAAAACTATAAATGAGTTGTACCAACTCGTACATCAAAAGCATGGGTCCAAACCCAAGAAGTTGATGGACAACCCATATCATGACAATTATCAAAAGACTGACTAATGACAAAGGGAAGTTGGAGAGCAGCAAGTGAAAAGTAGATGAGTTTATAATCTGAAGAGATCTTATAGAAGAGGTTAGGGTTTGATTTTATTTCATTCTAAAATATATTACTCCAACCAAATATATGTGCTCAATCAATGAACATGAAACATTGCTACTATAATCCATCTTGAAGGGGCACAAGATAAATATTTGGGTGATCCTACAGACTTCTTTATTGGGGTACAATTGGAGCAAAAGAAGATGGTTGATGCCCCACTCAGCATTAATCTCCAAGTTGTGCCTTGTAGCTGGGATGAAAGAGAGATGGAGAGAAGAGATTTACCCAAGAGTCTTTCCTCATATTTTGACAGGTGTAGTTAAGAGGGCAAGAAATATAAAACAAAAAGTAGTCATGGTGACATGGCCAAGAAAGATTCTAAGAAGGAAAGAGATATCGAGAGAAACTTAGAACAGTTCCTAGAAAAAGATGATCCTACTATGATGACAGAAAATATACACCAAGAAAAGGAAGAAGTCTTCTTGTGTACTCACCACCCCCAATTAGAATAGAGTATAGGGAATGAGGTGAAAGCCCAAGAAGTTGGAAAAAAGCTCAAAAATAATAAGAATGTTGATCTCCATGAAAAAAAGATATAGAATAAAGAAAAAGGAAGTAGAAAATCAATCTGAAACTTAGGAAAGATATTTTAAAAGCAGAGCTCAAAAGAAGAGATTAATAATGGGAGAAAGTTTTAATTAAAAAGATTAGGAGAGGAAGGAAGCATGGGATAGAAGAGGAAAGAAGGTCAGAAATGATGGGGATACTGATTTACAAGAAAAAAGATATGGAAAAAAAAGAAAACAAGTGGGAAATCAACTAGAAATTTTCTCTCTCTCTCTTACTCTTTCTCATTCTCTCTCTCTCACTCTCTCTCTCTCTCTATCTCTGCTTTCCTTACTTCATCTCTCTCCATCACTTTCTCTCTCTCTTTCCCTCTCTCTTTTTCCCGCTCTCCCTCTCCCTCCCTCTCTCTCTCTCCTCTCTCTATCTCCCTCTCTCTCCCTCTCTCTTTCCCCCCTCTCCCTCTCTCTTTCCCCCCTCTCTCCCTCCTCTCTCCCTCCCTCTCCCTCTCTCTTACCCCCTCTCTTGCTCTCTTCCACCTACCCCCTTTCTCTCTCTTAGCCCCTCTCTTGCTCTCTTCCTCCTACCCCTTCTCTCTTCCCATCTCTTTTTCTCTCTCTACCCCTCTTTAGACACCTCGCATTCTTTCTCTTTCTCCCATTATCTCTCTCCCTCTCTCCCTCTCTCCCTTTATGCTTCTTTTTTACCTCTCTCTCTCTATCACTCACTCTTTCTTTTTCTCTTTCTGTCTTTCTCTCCATCCCTCCCTCTTCCTATCTCTCCACTCTCATCATCTTTCTCGCCCTTTATCCCTCCCTTTCTCCCTATCTCTCCACCTCCTCTTTAACTCTTCCTCCCTCCCTATCCCCTCTCTAACTCTCCCTCCCTTCCCATACCCTCTATAACTATCCCTCCCTCTTCATCCCCTCTATCTCTTTCTCTCATCATTTTTCTATTCTCTCTCTCTAATACTCACTCCCTTTTTACCTCCCCCAATCCCTTTCTCCCTATGTTACTTTCTCTTCCCCCCCCCCCACTCTCCTCTCAATCTACCTGCCTCTCAATCTACCCTCCTCTCAATCTACCCCCCTCTCAATCTACTCCCCCTCTCTTTCTCCCCTGCTCTTTCTCTATCTCCCCCACTATTTCTCTCTCTCCCACTATTCCTCCCCACACTCTCCCCATCCCTTTCTCCATACCTTTGTTTCTCTCCCTCCTCCCTACCTCTTTCCCTCCCTCCTTGTCTTTCTCTGTCTCTCCCTTTCTTCCTCCCACCATACCTCCAACCCTCTCTAGTCTCCTTTCACTCTCTTTACCATTCTCACTACACCACTTTCTCCCTTCCCTTCCTCTCTCCCTCTACAACTCTCTCTATCATTCTCTATCTCTATGTCTCTCTCATTCGTTTTCTCTCTTTCTCCCTCTTTCTCTATAACTTTTCTCTCTCCCTCCCTACCTCTTTTCCACTCTCTCTTCCTCCCTCTACACCCCCCCTCTATATTTCTTTTAATCAACCCTCTTTATGTAATTTTTCTCTCTCTTAACTTACCCTCTTTCTCTCCCTCTTAATCTGCCCTTTTTATCTCTCTCTCTCTCTCTCTTAATTTGCCCTCTTTATCTCTCTCTCTCTCTCTCTCTCTCTTAATTTGCCCTCTTTATCTCTCTCTTTCTCTCTCTCCCTCTATCTATCCAATCTCATTCCTCCATTCTCTCTCACTCCCTCCCTCTCTCCCTTTTTCCAATCTTTATCTCTCTTCCTTGTCTTTCTATATATCTCTCCATTTCTCCCTACGTCCTCTCTATCTTTCCCAACTTTTCTCATCCCTACTCTCCCTCTCCCCCACCCTCTCTCTTTCTTTTCCTCTTTGTCCCTCCCTCCCTCTCTCTTCCTCCCTCACTCACACTCTCTCCATTTCTGTATTGCTCTCTCTCTCTCTATTACTCACTTGTTCACTCTTTCTCTCACTTTCTCTCTTTTTATCCCTCCCAGCCTCACTCCAACTCTTTCCCATGCCCATCTCGCTCTCTTCCTCCCTCCCTCCCTCCCTCTCTCTCTCTCTAAATCTCTATCTCCATCTCTCTCCCCCTCTTTCTCAATCTGTCCCTCCATTTATTTTCTACCCTCTCCTTCTTTATATCCCTCCCTCTCTCAATCCCTCACTCTATTCCACTTCTTCCTCCCTAGAGGTGTTAAACGGGTCAGGCCGGCCCATTTTTTAAGAGCACGACCTTGCTTTCGTGTCGGGCCTGGCCAGGCACGGTTTATAGAAGCCGGGCCCATCAAGGCCCGCCTTGCCGGTCGGGGCGGGCCTGCTCAATCAACACAATTACTGGCCTAGATAGCATCGTTACAAGCCCGCCCAATCAATACATTTTTATTGATTGTACTATGTCGAGCCATGCCTGGCCACACCGGCATGTTTACTGGCCTGGGTGTACGGGCCAAGAAATTAGGAATTTTTTTTTTTAATTTTATTGTTTTAATTTTTATTTTAATTATTTAAATTATAAAATTATATATATAATTATTGATATTCTATAATATTATAAATTTATAATAAGAATTATGAATATTTTTAAAATTTTATTAAATTTACAAAGTGTAATTTTTTTTATAATATAAAATAAAATTAGTTAAAAATTTATTAGAATTATATAATACAGTTATAAATTTTTAAATGAAAAATTAAAATAAAAAAATAAATAAATCAATAAATAATGTTAAAAAAATTAAAAAGTAAAAAAAACATAAGCAAACCAAATGAAAATTGACCAATCAGCCATTAGATACCGAAGGTCTGAACCAAATAAATTAAAGTTTCAACATAACGTATAAATAAAGCGTACAATCAATAAAAAACAAAACATCGAAATCAAAAAATATTAGATCATCATCAATCGTCAATCGACATATCATGAGCATCATCAGCCACAACATCAAGATCAGTATCATATGGATCATCATCATCAGCAATCAACTCTTCTGCTATCGCAGTGGATGCGGCTGCAGTCCCTGTCCCAGCCCCAGCTCCAGCACGATCATGGATGCTAAACCTCGAATCCTCCCAATCCTTCAAACAAGCCAATGCCTCAATAATATCTGGATGTAATCTCGATCTCCTATCCGAAATCATGTTAACTACGACAGAAAAAGTAGACTCCGATGCTACGCTCAACACCGGAGGAGTCAGTAGATCTCATGTCATCCTAGATAGCACGGGAAAGGTGGACTCATGATTTCCACCACTGTAATATATCAAGATTCTTAGTATAAGAATGTGATAGGATTGAGCAGTAATCGGTATCTAAGTACTGAGAAAGCTCGCTCCTATGTGATGGTCCACCCCTACGTTTCCCCCTCGCTAGCTGAATAGAAAAATCGTCATCTCGGAACAAGGTATCCATGTCCGTAATCACAGTCTCACTACTACCACCATCATACCTAGTATCATAGTATATGAACAGGTCTGTCAACTTTTCGTGAATGAACCCTTCAGGTGGCTCTTCCAGGTTCATGCACGAGGAAATGTAAGTCATGGTGTTTTCTACCCCTTCCACCTTAACCCTAGAGTCCATGCATGCAACGAGGCAATAAAGAGATGGAATGGTGGACCAGTACTTCAAGTACTTGGTTTCCATCTCTACAACCATATGGCTAAGTGTCGGGTCAGCTCGATGCTTCATAAACATGCTACTAATGTTGCGTATGCACCGGAGTGCAATGCAAGTCGTGGGCGTATAAACCGACTAACACATGTTCGTCGTGTCATAAAATATCTTCAGGAATTTCATAAATGAAATTTCTGAAGCCCAGTTAGTGTCGTCAATAATAAGTTCGTCACTCTTACTATTGACGTAGTCGGATATCACGTGTTCGTATCCAACAAATGATTCTAACATCAGGTACATGTAATTCCAGCGATGTCTTACATCCGATTGGAATTTCTTCTTCTTAAGATTCACAAACAAATAGAGACTACCAAACTCTTGTTGTCTACGATGAGTGCGAATATATTTTAGTGTATTACATATATTATCCAATGCAGGGGAACAAACCTTCATACCCGCTTGAACAATCAGGTTAATCATGTGACACATACATCTGATATGAAAGATCTCTCCTAATGGTGCGTCTCTAATATTCCTGACAAACATGTTAATCGCTACTCCATTATTAGATGCGTTATCAAATGTGACACTAAAAATTTTATTTTGAATTTTATATTCCCTAAAGATTTTCATCATACACTCAAAAATGGCCGGGCCATCATGAGGATGAAGAATCTCAGAGAATCCTAAAATTTTTTTTATTCATAATCCAGTTAGAATCTACATAGTGGCTGGTGAGACATGCATAAGATGATTCATCATGACTTGTCCAGATATCGGACGTCACGGACACCACTCTACTATATGCCATAAATTTATTAATTATTTTTTATTTTTATAACTTATCCAATTTTAGTATGTTATTCATAGATGTGGATCTAGGAATCCTACGATAAGTAGGCTGAAAATATATCTGCATGATGCGCACAACCCTTAGATCTTCCGAAAATCTGATCAAAAGACCCATCAATGTAATAAGTCTGGTCATGCCGTCCTTACCAAACTCACTGGAGTATATGAAGGGAGTAAACTTTCAGACTGAACTCGATCTAGTCTCAAAAAATGCAGTGCCAAGTTGGGTTTGCCTAGGATCTAATGGACCATGTTTTTTGGTGCATAATTCAGCATGCCTCTTAAGGTCCTCGGTCCCAAACGAACTCTTACATGTTAAAAGTCTCATACAATATTTGCACATTGACATTTCTTCTTCCTCACCCCTAACATTTTTTTGTTTTATTATATTAAAATGAGTCCAAACTATAGAAGTCCTAGTTTTTTATTTTTTAGAAGTTTGGATTGAGACGAGTGGAGAAACCAAAGTCTCAGCAGCCTCAGACCTCTGTTTAATATTTTTATTTTCTAAATTTAAATATGTTTCATTAATATTTGTCATTTTTAGGATTTTTCTTAATCAGGACACTATTTTAAAATTTATCTATTTTAGGTCTAGAGAGAGACTAGAGAGAGAGAGAGAGAGAGAAAGTAAACAAAAAAAACTTAAATTAAATTACCATGTCAAGCAGTGAGGTCGATCATGTGCACGGTGCACCATAGTCTAGCTCAAAATTTAAAACCCAAGTTGATATTCCCGAAAAGCTAGGTCAAATGTCAAATGACGAAATACCGACTTCTCGAGTCTCGAGAGAGAGGCGCAAGATTTTTGAGAGAGAAAATGTGAGATTTGAGAGAAAAAATGTTTATGAAAAACATAAATGTTATGGAGAGAATGGTGAAATTTATAGATTATAAAAAATATTTTTTTAAAAAAAAGTCATTTTTTTATTTTTTTTTATTTTTTTTTTAATTTTTTTTTAATTTTTTTTTAATTTTTTTTAATTTTTTTTAATTTTTTTTAATTTTTTTTAATTTTTTTTTAATTTTTTTTAATTTTTTAGGGGGCAGAATCATGAGGGCCGTTGGATTCTACCCCCTAGCCGTTGGAGGAGAGATCCAATGGCTACAATTTAATATTTTTTATATTTTTTTTGCCCGTTGGGGGGGGGGGGGGGATCGGGTCGACTCGGGGGACCGCGGGTCGGGTCTGATTGGACCCCACCCGCGGTCTTTTTTGCGGGAAGGACGAAGGGGATAATGGTGCGGGTGTGCCCGTGCCAGTGTGCCGTGCCACGGGCCACTATGCCGGGTCAAGTACGGCATGAGGCCCGGTTGGCCTCGACACGTCACGGCAAGGGACGTGCCTTACCCGGGCACGGCATGGGCCCGGGCACGAAATTTTCCCATGCCAAAAATATCCCTAGCTAAAATATTAATCTCCCTAGCTAAATGGGGATCGCTATACTTATATAATGATGGATTAATGACGGAAGCTTTCCCAATCTAAAGTGTTCGTCACTAAAAATTAGCGAAGGAAATAGTCCCTATCTAAAGTTTTAGCGATAGAAATATCTCTAGCTAAAAATAATAAGTTCTCTAACTAAATTAGCAAGGGAAAATTCCCTAGCTAAATTATCAAGAAAAAATTCTCTAGCTAAATTAGTAATGGTAAATTCCCTAGCTATTTTCATTCCAAAACTATTTTTAGAAAATTTTTTTATTTTTCAAAATATTTAATTAAATAATTTAATATTTTTATAAAAATTGAATTAAAACTAAAACTATAAATAATACTTTATAATTAAAAACAAATAAAATCATTTAATTAATTATTCTGATTTAATAATTTACATAATACAACAAAAACATAACAAAATTGTATTCCATTTTTTCATCAATGTATCTATCGATAATGCATAAAATATAATTTATTTGTGCATTGACATTACTTTCTTTCTTTATGCTCCTCCGATCATCATTTTTCTACTGCAACAAAGTTGTCTGAGTCATAGTTCGTCATGTCTATTGAAAAATCTCTTCACTTATACAAGCTTCATATGGGGAATAATGCGGTACCATATCTGTATGAAATTTACACCATCCAATAAAATTAAAATAAATAAATAAAAAAGTTATGTTTTGATAAATATATAAAACTGCAATATATATGTACATATATACTATAGTGTATATGTACATATATTACTGTAGAATTATATGTACAAATACTGCAGTAATATATGTGCGTATATATGTAAATATATACAGCATATGTTGTTGTTGTAGCTGTCGCTGCTGCTACAACTACTGCTACTGCTCCTGTCGTCGTCGCTGCTGCTGTTGCCATCACCGCCATTGCTGTTGCCAATGCTGTCGCTGCTACTACTGCTGCCGCTACTACTGCTGCTGCTGCCGCAACTGATGGTGCCGCTACTGCTATTGTCGCTGTTGCTGCTGCCACTACTGCTCTTGCTGATGCAGCTGCTACTATTACCGCTGATAATAAAAGTGGGGCAAGTGATGATGCTCGACTGATGAACTTTTTTTCCAACCACTCGTTTTGAGATTGAGCGAGTTTTTGACGAGGCAGCGAGCTGCTTCTCCCAAAACAGGACTCGATATTCCTTTTGGCACTCGGCCTATAAAAATTAGGTAATGATACATTTTTCCTTCTAATTGAATACAGTTTTGTGAGATGCAATAAAATTACACAACACTTTACGAGCATCATCATCATCACCCTAAGACCTATTACAATTATAACCAATCATTGCAGAACCTACAGCAAGAAAACTTATTTCCTCATACATACGCTTTGTACCATGTGATAATTGCATATCTACACAATTACTAAAAGATTTAAGACCAACCTCTATCTGCCTAGCTGGCCTGGATAAGAAATATCTTCATGCCACGGCTCTGGGAAAGGTCTAATATCCATAACTTTTATGACATGCATTAGTAAGCAATGCACGATGATGACCAGACCAGCTCGAGCAATTATATATTCAAAGGTGTGTGTGTGTGCGTGTGAATGGGTGTGTATGTATGACAATATATACATGTCTACAGATAAATATATGCACCCACTTATGTACATACTCAGAATATACCTATGTATATACCAAGTATATTCATACTTATATACTCAGTATATGTACATATACAATGCATGTCATGCGCCACATGACTCTGAAAAGATAGATCATCACACCACAAGAGCTAGCACATGAGGCCCAGTATTGCACTGCCAGAACATCCAACTCTACATGGTAAGTAGAAACCTAGTATCATTAACAAATTGCACGGGCTTCAAACTTTACGAAAACTAATTGACAAATAGAAAATAAAAAAAGTTGCCGGGTGAAAATCAAAATAGTAATGCCCAGAAAGACAATTTTTATCTTCCAAAACAAAATAAAAAAACATGTGCCAAAACAAAATAATACGATCTCAAATGACCTTGATGATAATTCAATCACATGCTTTTTATCTTATATATCTAACATGCTCTTGCAGATAAATTTTCATCATGTATTTCTTCTTTTGTGTGGCGTTGTACATGGTCACTTTTACCGGTTTGGTTGCATTAAGAATGAGTCACCTAAACGCATATATTTATATTATTGAACATGATATCAAAGCGGTGGAAATATAGGTGATAATGTCACCGCCACCACCATCATTTTAGCTAACATGTTGGAGACTGCCCCAAGACACATGATGTTTTTTTAAAGAACAAAAGTAGAAATGTTTGGAGCATGCCATCAATATAAGCACTACACTACCTAGACTAGATACAAGTGAAATAAAAAAAATACATAAATTAAAATAGTGCAATAAATATAATGAATATTGTATATATTCATTACCTCAAACTTCAAAGAAAAAAGAAATTAAGATACTCCAGATAGTTCTTATGAAAATCTTTGCCAACAATTATGATGAGAATAATTATTGCCTGGCCCGGCATGTGCCCAACCCAGAATAGCCTGTGTCTGAACCAGGAGAGCCAGGCATGCCTTCGTCAGGGCCTGGCCATGGCACCTGGTCCACCTCACAAGGACCCGGACCCTAGACCCTGGACTCCTGTGGGGCATGTTCCTTGGACAGTGTGTGCAGGTGGCAAGTGCTGAGCATGATGGCAGCATTATATCAATATATTATACATAACATAGATATGTTAATTGTTACACTACAAGAAAATGTTCATTTAGCTAGGAAAATTTAGCTAGTGATCAATATCTAGCTAAATTGCAAGGGATTTGAAGGGAATAGCAAGGGATTTCTAATTTTACATTAAAATAAAAATTTTCAATGGATTAGCTACGGAATAGTGACAAAATAGCAGCATAAATTCCACCCAAAGAAAAGTGAGGAATTTAGAGACGAATTTAGTGATTGAATTTCTCTAGCTAATTACATCCAGAATATAGTGATGGATTTAGCGATGGAATTTTCCTAGCTAATTTTATCCATAACATATCGACTGATTTAGCGATGGAATTTTCCTAGATAATTTCATTCGGAAAATAGTGATGGATTTAGCGATAGAATTTTCCTAGCTAATAAAATCTGGAATATATCAACTGATTTAGCGACGAAATTTTCCTAGCTAATTACATCTGGAATATAGCGACAGATTTAGTGACAGAATTTCTCTAGCTAATCTTTAATAATTTAATATTTTTAAGTTATTATTTATTTTAATATTTTATTTTATTTTATTTATTAAATGTATCTTATGGTATAAAGATGAGTGATCCTTGAAAGATAAATTCTTTTAGTAAAATTATAAAAAAAGGATATTATAAATAAATAATTTAAAAAAAAATAAAAATCCAAAAAAAAGTATATTAATAACGACTAAAATAACTATTCTTATGATTAAGAAACTTAATTAATTTAAGAAACGTAATTAATTAATTTAAGAAAATAATTTAAAAAAATTATACAAAAAAAGTTTTCTAAAATTTTTAATTAAGAAACTTAAAAATTTGTATTAAAGTAACAGTAAATAATTAATTCTATAATTATAGTAATTTTTATAGATATTTTAAAAATTAAATGAACATACATTAAAATTTCTACTAATATAAAGGTGAAATAATTCAATGTATGATTAAATAAAAAATATTTTCAAAAATATCTGAATTAACGAATAAACTAGTAAATATTAATATTATTATACGTAAAAAAATTTTATGATTATAGGAAAATTTTAAAATAATAATTAATAAAAAATATGAAAATATTGAATTATAATAAAAATTTACATTTTTTCATAAAATTTAAATGAAAATAAATTAAAATAAATTAAAATAAATTAAAATTTAAAAATAAATACATAAATATTTGCCCCTACTAAAATTTATAAGAATTAAATAATTGAGTAATATTTTTACTATTAGCTTTTAATATTCAGTCTTTAATAAAATAATAAATATAACTTTTAAAATTATCTTCTTACTTTAAGTAATTTTTAGAATTTTAAAAATTAAAAATGACATCAAATAATATGAAATTTTATGCCTTTTAAATTATTTCATATTATCTTCATAAAAATTAATATGAATTCTTAAAAATCTATAACCATAAAATATATATATTTATATTTTTTAACGTAAAGAGTATTTTATAACTCTTAGGAGAGTGAATAGAAGATAAATCATCTTTTCATGTATGTCTTATTATATGAAGTTTGTAAATTTTGTAGCTATTTGATTTTTTTTTGTTATAAGGCTAAACAATTATTTTTTGAAATTGTTTATATATTTATTGTTTATATATTTATTGTTTAATTAATTTTATCATAAAAAATTGCAAGGTGTTTGTTTTTCATGTATACCTTGCTACATGCACATGAATTTTGTTGAAAATATTTTGATAATAAATAAAAAAATGAGTCTTTACGTATTTTATATATTTATTGTTTATCTAATGTTTTTATAATGAAAAATTTTAATATTTTTGTAATTTTAGTCACTTGTTGTCGAGACTCGAGAGACAACTCTAACAAGCACCTAAGTCCTCCATAGTCCACCTCTATCTCTCGACACTGATGCATACAAATCTAATGGAAGAGTAAGCAAGAATTTCTTATTGATTTGAGGTACGTTTTCTACCCTAATTCTTCATTAATTATCTTAATGCAAGAGTGTGTGTTTTAAATCCTGTTATTTTTTATTTCGAAATTCTTCTTCATTAATCACCATGGTATGCTTGGATTGCTTATATAAACTGATTCCTATGCATACTTCATGCGTGTGTGATAAAATGCATTCTTATTGTGTAGATGTTGATGGTGCACAATAGGTATATCGACTTGATTTCCATGTTTTTTTCCACTCGACAGTCTTGTGATTTTTGATGTAAATCACAAAATGGGTATTGGTGTTTGTGGTGAGCAGTGTGTATATAACAACATAATTAATATTTAAATAATAAATTATGTAAATATGATGATCCCTGGAGTAATAACTCATAAATATATAAGTGTATTTTACTATATCTATAACTATAAAAATAGTATACATAAACATAACTATATATAAATATAACAACATATATTTAATATACATATATATATATAGATATAACTATATATAAATGTATTTAACAATTTGTATATCATTATATTACTATATATAAATGTATTTATCTACATCAATACCTATGCATAGCCATATGTCTAAATATATATAATTACATGAAAAGCTATATATAACTACATCTACAACATATATAACTACATGCTTCAGAAACTTAATATTCATTCATATCATTCATCTGATTCATACATATATTTTTTGGATATTGTATACATTTTTATCATTTTTCCATATATTTTAGGAACTTAAATTTAAATTTTTTCAACCTTAAATTTAATTTTTTCAACCTTAAATATATTTTTATTGTATTTTTATATGTTTGTATAATGAAATATGATTTAATATGTTTCGGGTTTGTATTTTAGTTTCACTTAATATCATTTAACTAAAATTGATTTCTAATAAAATGTTCATTTATTAAAATTCATGTGGTAAATTTCAAAACTAATAACGATATGTTTGTGTAATAAATATTTTAAAAAATTTCTAAAATATATATGTGATGTAGTTTCAATTTACAAAGAAAAAACTTTAAAAATAAAATTTATTTACAAAATAAAATTTGCACCTCATAATATACAATATATTATATTTAGTATAAATAAATAATGTTTGAAATATATCAATTAATTACAAAAAAAAAACATTGTCATGTATTCAATTTGAAAAAAAAAATTAAAAATAATCATTTAAAAAAACAAATTCATATATTTATATAGTCATTTATATATTTTGAATATAATAAAAAAATAATTACTTGTAGAAAAATTTACTCATATATTTATATGGTAATCTGTTTTGTTTGTACATAATTAAAGAAATAATTGATTTTTACAAAATATTCAAGGCATGTATTTATATGCACTACATTATTTTTGTTTGAATATTAAAATTTCTAAAGATTTATTAATAACAATCAATAATAGGTAGAAATTTATCATAGACATTAATATTTTAATAACAAATTATATAGAAAAAAAACAATATTATCTATTTATGAACTATATTTTCATTTTTAACATAATTGTAAAAACAAAATAATTTACAAATATGCCAACTTCATTTATTTATATGAGTATAATGATAGTTATTTTAATATAAATATTAAAAAAACAACTATTTGAATAAAATAGAAACTCATATATTTAATTCATAATTTCATTTTACGCATTAATATGCTTCACACACACACACATACACACTCATGCATACACACAAACACCCACACACAAATATTTGTTTTGAATATAAATAATTTACAAATTTTATGAATTGTGTATAATATATAATATTTTATTTTAATTAAATTTTCAAAATCAAAAAATTTTAAATACATTCACACACACACACACACATAATAGTTCCATGTGTAACTTTAAAAATACATTACGTAAATAGGTATATGTGTGTGTTTGTGTGGGTGTATAGTAATATATGCATGCATACAAGTATATACACACTACTTTGAAAATATAGATACATGTGTGAATATTTACAAATGTATACAAATGTGTATGCTGATATATAATGTGTAGTCTAGTATATGGATGTATAAATGTCTGTGTGTGTAGGGCAATGTATATGCACATATATATTTATGCATTATATGTAAATATCAACATTAATTTTGAGAAGAAAAATACTTGAGCACATAAATATTAACACCACAAATTAATGAGGACATGAGCAAAAAGTGACATTATTGCAAGGTACTACTAATCTCCCATCTATAACACTTTGCCTCATATTTTGATCAGAGTACTACTTGCAATGATAAGGTTCATTCAATACTACATACCATGGAGTTACATTTTCATTCAATACTATAATTTGTTCAAATAAAAAAATCTATCTAATATCTTCTTCAACAACTCTTCTATCTTCTTTTTCTAGTCTTGATAAGCTATTTTTAATTTTGATTATATGTACATTTCTTATCTAATATCTCTAGGTCAAACTATTGTAATAGTAAAATCCATCAAATTAATCTAGGCCTGGCATCTTTCTTTTCTATGATATATTTGATTATAGAATATTTAGTATATACTATGACTTTGGTTCCCACTAAATATGATATTAACTTGCCAAAAAGAAAAGATTGGTGATACAAGTTCCTTCTCTATAGTGGTGTAATACAATTGAGCATTTGAGAGTGTGTTGTTATCATAGTATATGATAACTATTTATAAATATTTGTATAACTATATAAAACTTATCATAATTATATTTAACTATATTTGTAACTATGTAAACTATTTTTATAACTATATTAATAACTATTTATAACTATTTTTTTAACTATATAATATTTTAGAACTATATGTGTAATGCTATATAACTAGATTTTTAACAAAATATATCATATGTATAATAATATATAACTATATATAATTGTATTTTACTATATGTATAACTATAAAAATGTTATATATAACTATATCTTTAACTACATACATATTTATAATTATATGTTTATAACTATATATAAATATTTGTATAACTATGTAATACTCAATATAATTAAATACACCTATATTTGTATCTATGTATACATATATGTTTTCATATAATTAAATCTATTAATATATTTATAGCTTTGTATATATTTATGTATAACTACTTATAACTACTTGTATGAAAATATCTATATATAAATATATGTTTAACTATATATAACTTTATTTTAAATTATATATATACTATAGGTATAAAAACATATAGATGTTGACCCCCCTCTCTGGTGATCATTTGTTGAGGTCTATTGATTTTGTTTCTTTCTCTCATCAGATCTCTTTACTGCCATATGATAAAGTGATTAAGATCTAGTGGAAAAAATAGGGTTGACATTCACATAGATGTTCAACAAGCTATTTGCCAACAAGGAGATGAGGATTTTGATGTTAGGTCTTGATGCTTGCAGTAAGACAACCATTCTATATAAGTTGAAGCTTGGTGAAATTATCACCACAATTCCTACTATTGTCTTCAATGTAGAGACTATTAAATACAAAAACATCAATTTCACTGTGTGAGATGTTGGTTGTCAAGACAAGATTTGCCCTTTCTGGAGAAATTACTTCCAAATACCCAATGTCTCATATTTGTAGTGGACAGCAATGACAGAGATTGTGTCGTTGAAGCCAGAGATGAGTTGCATAGGATGCTAAATGAGGAAAAGCTTCGAGATGCAGTTTTTCTGGTGTTTGCCAATAAGCAAGATCTTCCCAATGCGATGAATGCAGTTTAAATTACTGACAAGTTAGGATTTCACTCTCTTCGCCAATGCCATTGGTACATTCAAAGCACCTGTGCTACCTCTGGCGAGGGCCTCTACAATGGTCTTGATTGGCTTTCCAATTACATTGTCAGCTAGTCATTAACAATTTTAGCAGGATGAGACAAACTTTATTGACATATTTGGATGTGGATCTAAACTTTGCCTACTTTGCCTGAGTTTTGTCCTATTATGTGGCTGACATCATCTGTTTCTAGAAGGATTCAAATTATATTTTATATTTATATATCGCACACTTGAAATACAAGTCCGCATTAACTTTGCTCTAATCCGTTGTAAGTCGAGCTTGTTTATTTTCTATTTTGTGTCTTTTTGCTATTGGATCCCAAAGGTATAACAACATATAACTATAAATAATTTTTTTTACTATATGTATAACTATAAATGTTATACCTAACTATTATTAAAAATATAATTAACAACATATATTTAATATACATTTTTATATATTAGTATATAAGAATGTATTTTACCATATATATACGTATACCTATAGATAATTATATGTGTACATATATAAAATTATATATAAATATATCTATACCTACATGTATAAATATAAGTATAATTATATGCGTAACTATATGTATAACCACATATAACTATATTTCTAATTACATGTGTAACAACATACAACATTATGTTTAAGTATATGTGTATAACTATATAACAGTCTATATAATTAAATATAACTATATTTGTAACTGTGTGTGTGTGTGTGTGTGTACATAAATATAAATTTATATATTTGTTTATACCTTTATATATTTATTTATAAATATTTGTATTAATATATATATATATATAACTATATGTTTAACTATATAAAAAATATTTATAGCTATAGATACTATATGTATAATAACATATAATTATAAATAATTATATTTTATTATATGTATAATTATAAAAGCTTTTTACATAACTATATTTAAATAATTAATTTATAACTTATATTTAATATACATTTGCATATATTAGTATATAATAATGTATTTTACTATATCTATACCTATACATAACTATATGTATAAATATATAAAATTATATGAAAAAATATATATACATGCATGTATAAATATAAGTATAACTATATGTGTAACTATATGCATAACCACATACAACTATATTCAAAATTACATGTATAACAACATACAACATTATGTTTACCTATACGTGTATAACTATATATAAATATTTGTATAACTTTGTAACACACTATATAATTAAATATAACTATATTTGTAACTATGTATACATATATGTAGATCTATATATTTGTTTATAACTTTGTATACATTTATGCATAACTACTTATAATAACTTGAAGCTATGGATCAATGCAAAACAGCCTCAAAAATCAAGTATGATTTGGATGATAACTATTGTGTATTACTTTCTTTTTCCTTATAAAACTAATGAATGCTGATAAATAATCCATAAAATTTGAAACTTGTAATCATATTACATTGTTTCTATAATAATGAGAGTAATATAAGCTCCAATTTGTTTAACAATTTACACCCTCAGTTCATTGGGTACACTCGGAGAAAGCTACTTGAGTTGGTAATGGAATCATATAGATCTAATGAGTTTGATGCTGCTTAAAATGAGGTATTGGAGCTATGGGTCAATGCAAACCAGCTTTAAAAATCAGGTATGATTTGGATGATAGCCATCACATACTGCTTACTTATTCCTTATTAAACTAATGAATGCTAAAAAAATATTCATAAAATTTGAAACTTGTAATCATATTAGGTTCGCTATTATATTTTTTTCATGGCTGATTTATGAACTTCTATAGACTATTATGCATTCTATTTAATATTGCTTATCATCTAGTTTGTGCTTTGCTTATTCACTTGATATCTACATGAAAACATTTATTGAGTAACCAAATGATTTTACACGTGGAACTTGATTGAGTATATATGTACATATACATATGTACTAGTATATATGTATAAGTATTTACCAGTATATATGTACATACTTTTACATATACACTACAGTGTAAATGTACATACATGTACATATAAACTACAGTGTATATATACATATACACTACAGTGTATATGTACATTTATTGAGTATATATGTACATATAAATACTTGTACATATATACTAGTTTATATGTACATATACATATATATTAGTGTATAAATATTACTACTATATATGTATATGTACATATATATCAATATATATGCACATATATATCAATATATATGCACATATATATTATAGTATTATATATTTATGAAATTAAGGTTTGCAAAATCATGACATAGAGTTTTTAGTGGAGTAGAATTTAGCATGGTTTGCATTAAATCAAAAATTTTCAAGGTTTGTAGTAAACTAAAACTCGGCATCTATTATATCTGTTACTAAACTATATATGTATACCTATATATAAATATTTGTATATAAACTCTATATAATTAAATATAATTATATTTGTAATTATGTATACATATATATATACATATATGTAAATCAATATATTTGTTTATAACTTCGTATATATTTATGTACAACTACATGTAATTACTTGTATGAATATATCTACATATAACTATATGTTTAACTATGTATAACTATTTATAACTATATATACTATATGTATAATAACATTTAAATATAAATAATTGTATCTTACTATAAGTATAACTATAAAAACTTTTTACATTTAGATTAGGGATTAATCATCTATAAGAATAAAAAAGTTAAATTTATGATTAACTAATAAATTTATTTAAATATTAAGAAAATAAGTATTTTCTTAATGAAATTATGACTATGAAGTATCTGAAGATGATAACTTTTTAATTCAAATATGTTAAGAGATAAGTGATAGGTTGGTCTGTCGAATATGAGTCTTTATAACTTGTTAAAATACTTAGACATCAATTATTATTCTATTTTTTAGAGGATATGAAGAATCTAGATGCATTGAGTTTGTAAAAATTATATAAAATTTTTTCGTGATATCTAAAATGTCTCATGATTTGCTGATCTTTTATAGTGCTTAGTGTATACTAAAATTTATCTTATATATGATTGTGAATATTATTTTAGATAGGAAAATCAAATTACAATCAATATTATTGAAAATTTGTTATGATAGAAAGATTAAGATAATACATAGATGAGTCTTCCGGATCAAATTCCTACATTACAACAAAATACATATGATGATGTATATGATAAAATTTAAAGTTATATAGATCATAATAGTTAGATTGAAAATGATCTTATAGTTTTTATCATTTTATGACTTAATGATTTGTAATATTTTTTATGTTTTAGTTTTATTTTGAAAGATTATGTTACCATATTTTATTTTATAAGTATTAATTATAATTTTAAATTAAAAAATTTTTTTAATGTTATTTAATTTTTTTAATTCATAATTTTAAATTTTTTATATACCAGGTATATATGCATATATTTTCTATTTACATTATGTATACATGTATCTACACAATAATTTATATCTATGTACAATGTGTATATGTATATATTCAATATGAGTGTATATACACATTGTATGTACATTCTATATACATTATGTATGTATTTTGTAAATTGTAATACACAATAATTATATTATGTGTATATATAGATGCACATAATGTTGTAGTAGCAATGCATATACCTCTTAAGATATGTGGGATTGTGATAATAATACTAGTTGATGCAAAATGAGATGAACATGGAATGTCAATGGTAGACAATACATGTGTGTCAAGATGATGTGATGCCAACATTTCGTCTATACATGCAGGTGAATGCGGAGAAACATTTGTAGTGTTATTATCATGGAAAAAATATTAAATTACTCCTTCATGAACTATTTGTTGACTTCTTCTAACCCAACATAGGGATTGAGATCCTTGGCCACTTGAATGGTCACCTCTCATACCTAATTCAACTTTCAAAAACACCAAAACATGCAAAGACAATAAAATAATATAATAAATATGTCATATTAAGAAAACATCATGACAAACACATTCACATTTATATTTGTGAACATTTTTTTAATTGAACAACCAAATTGTAATAATAACAAAATAAGTAATATACCTCAACATCAAAGTTAAAAAATATCTACTCATTATTGAAAATTTCAAACAAATCATCTCCATCTAAATAATCATCTTTGTCTGATTGTGTAATTGATTTTTCCTAATTATTTTTTCAATATGTGCATCATCAATGTCTAAATAGTTTTCATCTTTATTAATCAATATTTTAGGCCCAACATTAGCCACAAGATTGATTAGATGAATTTCAATAATATTATTTTGAAATGTAGGTTCATGAGATGGTGTCACTATGATATCTATTTCAAGAACTTTCATAGTTGATCTAGGTTTTATTTTACAAATAGCCCACTAGCCACCAGTATTTCTTCTTGTTATTGGATAAGTGGTGTAACAAACTTGTTCTGCTTACACCATAAGAATGAATGACTCATACTTATGATTATATTTCTTTTGGTGCATATCCATATGGTTGTATTGATGATGAATTTTAGTACCTAAATTAGGAATGAGATCAAACCACTCACAGTTAAATAGAATTGTCTTCTTTATTGGCAAAGTAGGATACTTTAAGTATAAAATTTCAATCAATTGGCCATGAAAATCAATTGATGCTATAGAGTTATACCCCTTAATGTCTACACCACTATTTTTGTGGCTCTATTTGAATCATATTTCAAAATATAAAATTTGTTTCCATTTACATAATATATAAGATATGTCCATAAACTATATAATGTCCCTTTTGCAAAATCTTTTATCTTTCTATTAAATATATATTTTATGATTGAAAATATACCTAAAAATCATAAAAAATAAAATGAAACTTGTATACTTAAGCATGTTATTTATTAGAAGGAAACATGATAAGTTATATGCTAACATATTTCTCAAACCAAGATGCAACATTTTTGTCAAGCTTAGCATCAATCAAAGCATCATTAATATGCAGTTCTTTTTGTTTTTATTCCTTAGCATAAATTCTACAAAAATATGATTGAAGTTATTTTGAATATTAGCATATGTATATAACATATTATGAGAAAGAAATGACAGTGTAAAATATTTATAAATTTTACTCAATATAAGGTTTAACTTCCTCATAGTTCAACAAGATATATATGTGTGCAACATGAAACTCTTGGCCATCCAAAAAAATATCTTGATTTTGCTCTACCATATGATCGATTGGCATGGGTAAAATTGAAAAGCATACAATCTTTTTCTAATCTATCCCTCATATCATAATTATTATTTGGTAATATTTTATTATGCAAAGTATACACTTGTGGCTAATGGAAGTGCACACAAAATGCTGAAGATTCTTTAATTAAGTAGGCATTGCATATCAATCACTCTACTTAGGCTTTATTTTGAACATTATTTTTCAATTTTCTAAGATATCTAAAAAAATCTTAATTAGAATAATATTTATTTGTCCGATACATTTAAATTTTTACTTGATAAAATAAAAATTATATAACCTCTCAAATGGATATATCCACTAGCTTTGCATAGGGCATGCTATCATGGATTCATAAGATAAGTGGATCGGAAGATATTCTATGGAGTCAAAGAAGATAGAAAGAAAAATATGCTCAAGTCTTAATAAAATTATGGGTATATTATTTAGTAATTGCTCCATGTATTCCTTTGTTATGATATTACAAGTGAGATTCTTAAAAAAATACTTATTTCAGTCAAGGTTTGCCAAACATTTCCTAGAAGTAATTTATGAAATGCTATAGTTATTATCTTCTACATAAATACATGGTAGTCATAACTTTTCATCCCAAATAACTTATACTTCTTCATATCAACACATCTTCTCATGTATGATGCTTATCCATCAAGGAACCTGAGCTCTATTAGCTATTTGCACAAAGTTTATTTGCATCATTGCCAAGACTATAATAAGTCTTGAAAAATATATCTATTGATTCATCCCTATGTAACTATGGACATGAATAGAACTCTTTTAAATCATCTCTTAATTTAGCTTTTTTTTTTGTTTTTTTTAAACATTCATGATAGTATTAAAATTAGTATAAAAAAGTTCTTAATGTGCATCATATTTAAGTTGTGTCTAATTAGGTTAGTTTTCCAATAAGGCAAATCCCTAAAAATACTTCATTTCTTCCAACCACAGTGACAATTCTTTGAAATTTATGCATTAATGTAGTCAATATCAATTTCGGTAATATTTTTGAAGCCATATATTTCAAATACCTCTAATATTTTTTCACCTACCCTCAAAGTTGGTTCACATTTTACGGCTATCTATCCTTTCCTAAATGCTTTTTTATTTCTCCAAAATGGATGTTCTATATGTAATAACTTATGATGGTTATCAAACCAAGAAGTTTTTCCATTTTTGCGTAGATAAAATATATTAGCGTTTTCCATGCAGTAAGGACAATCTAAAATTCTTATAGTACTCCATCAAGACAATATTGAATATGTTGGAAAATCACTTATAGTCCACATAAGTGTTGCTTGCATATAAAAGTTTTGCTTTCAAGATATATCATATGTTTCTACACCTTGCTCCCATAATTTTTTTTAGCTCCGCAATAAGTAGTTGTATGAAAATATCCAACTTTTCTTTTGGTTTTCTTGGACCAAACATGATAACACACAAAATTATGTACTCATCTTTCATACACATTCATGGTGATAAATTATATGGAATAATAATTACCAGCCTTGAAGAGTATTATTGCCTTGTTTGTCAAATTGGCTAAAATCCATCTGTGCACAACCCTAATCTAATATTTTGATTTTTATCTATAAAAGATTGATGAATATTATTAAATTGTTTCCAAGATGGAAAATTTGAGTAATGCTACATCATGCTTTCTTCAGTAATATACTCTTTGTACCAACTCATGTCATTAGTTGTGACTTCTATTGTTAACAATCTTTGTAGAGGAAGAGTAAATGAGAAGTAATACATCTTCTTATGAGAAATAGTTATTTTTTACCTTTTTACATACATTATGTCTTTTATACTTAGGATAATTATAGAAATTACAAATAATTACTTCACTATCACCACTCAATATATCACACAACCATTAATGTAGTACTAAATTTTTTTTATAAGCAAACCCAAACATTGCATCAACTTCTTTATATTATAAAAACTATATATCATTACGTTATTATTTGGTAACAATTCAAATAACAACTCATAAATTTCATGAAAATACATTTATGAAAAATGATATTTTGCCTTTAAATCCAATAGTTTGGTCACTATAGATAACTTTGAGTGGCCATATGGGTTACTTTTCCAAACCTCTTCTTTTAATGCTTTTAGCATTTCATTAAATTTTATTGTTGCTATTGGATATCAGTAGTGACATCCAAATTGAAAAAAGTTTTAACATGAGTTCATATGCATTGTTAGGATTGGCATATTTCATTATAATATCTGAATCAATACTTCTATGTACATAATACTTTGTTATTTGTTACATGACTATTTTCCCATATTTATACCAAATATAATAGTCTCTAACAAATCTATTTTTTGCAATATAAAATTACACAATATTCATAACTTGAAAACTTTGATTATGATATTTATGATTATTACACATGTATTTTATTTTCATTCTATCAATTAATTAAGGTTACTTTTTAGCAAAACCAACCACTCCTTAATCCTTGTTACAAACGTATCAGTCAAAAACCTATCTTTTAATCTAACATTCATCCATTCACGATTAATTCGTTTAATATTTTTCATTCTTGTTACATATAATACCAACATATATTTAATAATAATAATGTAAATAATGATTTATATCTATTAAAGTTGTAGTCACTTATTTATAACACTACATAAATGTAATAAATATGTGAGATTTGTAAGGAAATAATTTATTTAAAATAAAAAAAAATCTAATATTTAATTCAGGTTTCAAAAATATGTGCAAACTAGTGTGTTTGGAAACACTGTGGCGATAATTATTGTTCACAATGACGGTCATTGCAGGCTATTGATTTTTTAAAATCATAGGCCGGCATTCACAACGGCGACTATTGAATTTCAAAAAATTTTTAAATGCCAGCATTGGGAATGACGGCTATTTAATTAAACAAATGGTCGTCATTCACAATGTTGGCTATATAATTTTAAAAATTATCAAATGGCGGCATTAGGAACGATGACTATTAAATTAAACCAACGATCATCGTTCACAAGGCCGTCTATTGAATGAAGCCATTTTTAGTTTTTTTGTTATCCATTTTCTCCTAATAGCTCATTTCTTCAGAATGTTATTCACCAGAACATCCTCTCCATGAGACCCTACAGCTGCAAAAAATTCAGTATTTACATATCTCAAGTGCAAAAAATTATATTATAGAATACATAGATTTAATAGTGTCCAACTGAAAAAAAATTATAAAATAAATTAAAACATCTAAAGGTAACACACACACCCCGAGTTCTAATCATCCAACATATACATAAGATTTCTAAACTTCAATTCATATCTATGATGAAGAAATGACAATCTTCTCCTAGGTCCCAAAAAAGAGTTGCAGGTGCCCCATTTTTCTCTTCTCCATTTTCACCTAACCACCGATTTTCTTCAGCCATTTATTCCACCAGTTGCCTCCTCTTCTCCACTAGATTTTGCAGCTGCAAAAAATAATACATTTGCATAATATATAAAAATCTTCATCAGTGTTCTAATCATCAACATCTCAAGTGCAAAAAATTAAATTACAGGATACATAGATTCTATAGTGTCCAACTAAAAAATTACAAAATAAATTAAAACAACATCTCAAGCTAATACACACATCCGGAGTTCTAATCATCCAAAAAATACATAATCTTGCTAAACTTCAAATCATATCTATGATGCAAAAATGATAATCTTCTCCCATGTCCCAAAAAAAGAGTTTCAGGTAGAGGTGTCAAACGGGCCGGCCCGGCACGGCCCGTCCCGTTTTTTAGGGCACGACGTTGCCACCGTGCTGGTTTAAAACCATCCGGGCACGGCACGGCCCGTAGGCACGGTAGGCCGAGCCGTGCCGGGTCAGGAGTCGGGACCGCGGGTCGGGATCCAATCAGACCCGACCCGCGGTCTTTTTTTCGAGAGGGGACGGGTCACGCCCACGGGTGTCCGCGTGAAACCGGCACGGGAAGAACCCGTGCTGGCATGCCGGGCCAGGCACGGCACGGCTCGGGCGAGGCCCGGCACGGCATGATTTTTAACCGGGCACGGTTAAAAACCATGTCGGGCCAGCCCAGGCACGGCCGAACCGTGCCGTGCCTCGTGCCGGGCCGGGCCGGCCCGGCCTGGTTGACACCTCTAGTTTCAGGTGCCTCCAGCCTTTTTCCGTGCAATAAAATTTGTATTCTCCTTTCTATTTCAATCAAAATACACAAAACATCGCATGAAACAAAAAATAGATAACCATATTTATTAATAAGACTTGAAAAAGATAAATTTGACACACACCTAACTTCAATAGGAATTGTGTCCGAGAATTTCTTGGATAATCAGAAGGAACAAGGACTTTCAGCGGAATTGTATCAATGTGGGGGTAGGGAAGGTGATATGTCAATGTGAGTGTGTATAGAAGATGATGTGCATATGTGTGGGGGTATAAATATTTCGGGTGAGGGGTAATAAGTAGGCATAGTCGGCTCAAGTGTACCAAGACCACACTCACTGTCTAGACCATGACCTGACTCACCATCTCGAGCATGACCTCAGTGATCAACTCTTGCTCTCCCTCTCCCTCTACCTTGAACGGGCTGCATACGAGATGGCGTTGATGACACTAGAGGTTTAATAAATGGCTGACGTGATGTCAAAGCCTCTTTAGTGTACCCGGTAATACGATGGTCTTCAGCAATCTAGTGTAACACCGATCTGGCAATATGATGTATGTCGCATAAAGGACCGGGGATATCAACATGAGAGCGATTGGCTATGTTAGCCATAGTAGCAAATCTGAGTGAACCAAAGAAAGAATTATAATTACATAATCTAATATTTAAAAATTAGGTAAAATATTTTAGAAACACATGACTCTAACTTACTAAAAGATCCAAACTACCGGCTATAATATGGAACCTCATATCATCTCTATGAAGTCATGGTGTCATAAAATGACATGTAATATGACGATACCACTGCATGTATGGATAATGAAAGTCCATTAGACCCATCATAGAAGGTGAAGTGATAATCCAAGCCATTCGCATCTTTCATAATACTATGTAAGGTACATTATATGTCGCCTAATCACGTTAGTGTCATCCACATGCATCCACTACATGCAACTTTTGCTCGTAAGAGCAAGCTGAAGGTATCTTCTGATGGAATCCAAACTAGCGCATGACTCTATCTAGATGATGCCACTCAATAATCTCGAAACAAATGAGCGGTGACATCGTCTGCCATATCTCCTGATCAGCTAAGCCGATATTTGGGAGCTTATCAAGTAACTCTCCCATGTATAGCTGCCATGAGATCTACATGTGAATACTCTATGCCAATAAATTTTATAGGATTATAAATATAATTAATATAGAACCATATAATTTTATATAAATATTACCTGATCAGGAGTCTATGCATCCACCTGATATCGGTATATGAGGAGTACACCCATTGGGTTATGCACTCATGTCAAAGGTACTCTCCACCTACACTCAAGTGGAAGAGCCAGCTCTACCTCTGGTTCAACTGGAGATTGAGCTGGTAATCCATCACGTCCAGCCTCAGGTAGGTCACTATCCCCGAATTTGACATTGGCATCGTGTAAGGGACGAACGATTGTGGTGCTATAAGTGTGTGTTGCCCAAAATTGGGTCGCTAGACATGAAGTCTCTCCCAAGACCATAATTGAATACAAAAGAATAAGAAATGTGGTAAAAATATTGAAATTTTTATATTGCATTAGGAAAAACATGATAAATTATCCATACATAACAACACACATTTCCAGTTATTACATACATATATGAGTGTAATACAACCACTAATACTACGGCTACGATCCAAGCCAGCTCGGCATAACTTGCGTATGTATGTGCTAGTACTGCAACACCCCAACTATATATCGTAGTATCCGTAAAATCTCATAGTAGCGGAAGAAAGCACGTGGGAACATGCATACCCTTCTTGTCTGCAAACAAGAAGCATCCGATCAGTGCTAAGATGAACCCACATGCACAATGCTCTAATATGACCTCATTTGCATCAGGTGGTGGGCTAGATAACTAGAGACATAACCACCGCAAGAAGATAGTGATCCTCTAATAGCATCGGTGGGTTGAATGACACTGAGCAAGTTCGTGCACAACACTGCCACATCGAATACACATGTGTTAGGGCCATGGATACGAAGGCCAAAAAGGATGGTGACGTTCTGTAAGGTAATAGTCATTTCCCCTACTGACACATGAAACATGTGTGTCTCGGGCCACCATCTCTTGATGAGTGAGGTGATAAGTGGCCAATCAATAGCAAAGTGGCCCAAATGGTATATACCATAAAATCCATCCCTAATCACGTATGATTGAATCTGAATATACATCCTTTACATAGTCATGATGGCTCTCATATGTAGTTGAGGGCGGAGGATCTCCTAAAGTTATAAGCAATGAAACAACCAAATTTAAAAGTGATTATGTATAAATTACATGTTAAAACTACTAATAGTAATTGATAATTAATAGATTATGTACATGCTCTGTATCTACAAAGTATGAACGGTGTCCATCTTGCAATACCAAGATAGAGGTATCCGACGGATCCGCATCATAAAACTTCTTAGCCATGTCTATAAGATATAACAAATCTAGAATAATTGTCAAACATAGCTGTTAATATTAATCAAAATGACAATTTACAATACACACATATAATAAGAAAGTTTTATTTAATAGAAAAAGTCTGATACAAGACAACAACAAAAAAAATCAGACCTCATTTACAAATAAATAACTAAACTTGATTTTTATTCTTACAAGACTGCTAATTGTGACCCTCTTATTTGTACAACCCATATGTTATCTTTATTTTCTCCTCCCTGATGTCTATTTCATTATGCAAATGGGTTGATTTAGAATGACCACTAACTTGTCGTTTCATTGACCTTGAAGCAATGCTCGTTGGACCATGATAAATAGGCCACTTGTCTTTATTGAATATGAGAAAAAACAAGCTTTCCCAAGTGGCATAGTAGGACTGTGTAGTGTAGTATTTTTGAATAAATAACCGAAAATCAAAACTTCAATGCTGACATGATGCTATGATATGACTACATAGAAATTCATATATTAGTGTCTTATCACACGTGTAGTTCATTTCATTTATATTGAGATGATGAATGCGACCACTCTTGGACCTTACATGAAATATGCCCTGTATGTGATCGTAAAGAACAATTTCCTTTGATCCAACCTTAAACACACGACCTTGAATCTGAGTATCAACATATAGTATGAACTATTCATCGGATGCTGATCTATCAGCACATTGTTCCCTTCTTGCAACAAAGAAACTATTAAGGTGGAAAAATATCAACTGAACTAATGTAGTGATTGGTGAGCTACGAGCCACTTTAAGAACACTATTAAATACCTCTGGCATATTAGTTGTTATTATTCTATATCTTTGACATCCATCATGTAAAATTACCCATAATGGACTTGGAATCACCTCTAACCATTATCATGCTCCAAAATTAATTCTCCCAATTGTATCCATATGCATATTCATCTTCTATGATGTTGTCGCAACAACTACTCTGCCAACCAAATTCTTCAAGAATTTATCTTTGAAGCGGGTCATAAAATTACTTCAAGATGACGCATGTAGATCCTGTGATAGGCATATGGTGCATCTCAACCAAGATGAGGATTACTCATAGCTATCATAATACATGGATATCTGTAAGATATAACACAAATCCCCGTCCGTTGAATTACAATATTTATAATGCATGCCAAGAATCATCCCCAACTATCAATATTTTCACCTTCTATAATAGCAAATGCCAAGAAAAACAACTGATTATTTTCGTCACATTTCATAGTAATCAATAATATCCCTTTATACTTCCCATACAAATGTATGCCATCAATACTTAGTATAGGATGATAATTTGTGAACCCTTCAATAGATGGCTTGAATGACCATAACACGTGATGAAATATCTCATTGTTTGGCATACTATGAGAAATGTTTTTCCAAATAACAACACATCCATGATTGACTTGTTCAAAGGCCATGAACAAATGTGAGAGATATGGATATAATTGGGAAAAATCACCAAATAAGTGTCTAAATGCCTTATACTTCCCATCCAAGGATTTTTTATATGAATATTTCTATTTCTCCATTGTGATTGCTTGAATAGCTGTAGGAGATAATGTAAATTGTGCCTTAATTATTGATTCTATATGAGCAGCAACCAACTTCGAGTCCATTTGATGATGGTCTTGGTTCAAACATGGATTTACACAAGTATGCAGTCTTTTATATTTGTTGATCACAAATAAATAGTATCTTTCACAGCCATGGCATGTAACCTCCATTGACATTGATATTCTTCGGCCTTCTTAAATCTTAAAACAAGTAATTTTTTGATGAGACAACTACAATAAACTCATGGTATGTTTTAATTGAGTAAATTTTTGTAGCCTCTTGCAATTTAGATTTAGAATTAAAAACTTGCCCGACTACAAATTCACTACTCACATAACTAGTTTTTTCTTACCTCCATGGAGTCCAACCACTTGAAATAACAATTTCTATGTTTTCAATATGTTCAAAACAATGTATTGGTGGTAGGTGAAACTGAATAGGAGCTAACTCATCAGTTTCCTCATTATCATCTGGAATATTGATTACATCATAATATAATGCATGCACAGAGATAAATATCCCTCTCTCATTCTTTAAAACTTGATTTGTAGTTTGGAATGATGAAACATGTACAACAGCTTGAACATGAAAGTCATCATCATATTCAGCATCAACATCTTCATCAAATTCATCAGTACCTTCTTCATAAGCACAAGCATCATCTCCATATGCTTTAGTATCTCATACTGGACTGCTGTTAGGCCCACAACTATAGTCAATTTCTACAACATTCACAATTTCTTCAATAAGAATAGATTGATTCGCTTGTCAGTCTATTCGAACGACCTCGACAAATAATTTAATTTCTTCAATACAAGTTATGTTAACCATTTTCAACATTTGGTGCATAGAACTGGCATTCCATATTGTAAGAGGTTGGAACATATTTCCACTTTTTAAAGGATAATTATATTTGAGGACTAAGTTGAACTTCTGTTTGTCAATAAGTGTGCTTGAAAATATGATATCACCCAATTGTTCAAATGTGTAGTCAACCGATATTTTTAAAGGTACAATCGAAACTTTGTTACCATTATATTTCACATCCTTATGGATCCTCACTATATGTCCATTGTAATAACACATTATGGGGATATAGAGGAAAGGAATCATACATAATTGACTTGTTTCAAAACAAGTAAAAAAAATTTAAAAAAATGAGAGATGATTATCGATTAGACAATGCTTATATATACATGTTTATATATGTCCTATTTTTTTTATAATTTGATGTTTCATTTCTCAACTTGATGGGGTAGATATCTATATTTGCTAAATGACATATTTGTATGATTCTATATAAAAATCAACTATAATAAAAATTTAAAATTAATTTTGTTGCATTTGCTCCTTATATCATATAAAATATATGTTATACATCATTTATGAAACATGCTAAATACGTGACATATTTGTATGATTTTATAAAAGATGTTCTTAAATATAAACCAATATATTTTAACATGTTTAAAAATTTTTTATATATTATGCAATGTCCATATAACATAAGAGAATACTTGAAAAAATTTTATCAATTTCTTAAAAAATATATTTTATTTGATTATGTTTTTTTATTGATTTTTTTTTAATTTACCATAGAATTAAATTATTAAAAACATTTCATAAGTGAAACATTTGAAATTTTTAGTAAATTGAATGATTAAATATAAAAAAAAATTTGAATATACATATTTTATATTATATAACATGTGTGTGTGTGTGTGTGGATGTGGGTGTCAAATGTCTATGTGTCAACATGAGTTTATTTTTCATGGCAGTCTCCTTATATATTTGATATTATAGGAACATTGTGTTGAAAACTCTGCATGCATGTATATTTTGGATTTTATTATGTTATGAAGTAGATATTATGTGCCTATATATTTAGAGATTAAGAACTCATATCAAGCCAAATATCTAGAAATCAAAAATAGAAAACATAATAAAAGTTACAATCAAATAACAAACATAATAAAACAAACAGAATTTTGTACATTTAAACCCTAACACCCCTTAATCTTATCGCAAGAAAATAAGACAAATAACAAACCTCAAGAGGAGAGTTGTTGAATGCTTGTCCAATGTAGCCTTGTCGTCGTTGAGGTGGGGTCTGGTGGAGAGGAGGAGGCGATGATGGAATAAATGGCTGAAGAAAATAGGGGGTTAGGTAAAAAAGGAGAAGTGAAAAACGAGGAGAATGAAAAAGATGATCATTCGGGGATAAACTTGTTCAATAGCCGGCGTTGTGAACAATGACCATTTATTTAATTAAATAATCATTTTTCCCAATACTGACATTTGAAAATTTTTTTATATTCAATAGCTGATATTGTGATTGCCGGATTATGATTTTAAAAAATCAACAGCGTGGCAATGATCGTTGTGGACGACGACCATTGTCAATGTGTTTCCAAACACATTAGTTTGGGCATATTTTTGAAACTCAAATTAAATATTAGATTTTTTATTTTAAACAAATTATTTTCATACAAAACTCTAAATAAGTTGTAGTCATAGTCACACCTTTTTATTTTGAATGATATTTTTTACACATTTTTGTAAAAAATCATTTATTATTATTATTTGTTTCTCACGTCACATGTTAAAGTGTTGATTTTTTTAATGCTAACATGGATGTAATAATGAAGAAGGGAATAGCCATTGTCTGATTGTCAAAAGTCACAGTGGATAATACAGTAAAATATAAATATTCGTAGTTAAACTTGAAACGAAAAATTGAGTTCCTGGAACGTTTTTTTTTTAATGCGAGGTCATGGTGTAGTGAAGCTTGGTTGGTTTAGCGACCCATCTCAGCCATTTTTCTTACTGTATTTTTATGTCACCGGAATATTCGAAGTTTTGGAATTGTTAGAGATGAAAACTTCTCATAGTTTTTGCTGGCTTGCATCTGCAGAAAAGTCATCGAAGTTTCAATCTGTTTTGGTGGGTGAAGAACCGGCATCTTCATCTTCTAGCGTCCAGTCAACCCCGGAGATTGAAAAGAAGTTCGTTCATTGTGTTTATGACGCCATAGCACCCCATTTTAGTTCTACTAGGTTCGCTAAGTGGCCTAAGGTTGCTGCGTTTTTAAAGTCATTACCTTCGGGATCAGTTGTATTAGATGCAGGATGTGGAAATGGAAAGTATCTAGGTTTAAATCCTACTTGTTATTTCATTGGGTGTGATATAAGTGTGCCACTGGTGAATATTTTCATGAATAGAGGGCATGAACTAGTGGTTGCAGATGCTGTAAACCTTCCTTTTAGAAACGGTAGTATAATGCTGCAATATCCATTGCTGTGCTGCATCACCTCAGTACCGAGACTAGAAGGAAGAAAGCAATTTCGGAATTGATTAGGGTTGTTGGGGAAGGCGGTTTGGTTCTAATAACTGTTTGGGCTGTCGAACAGGAGGATGAATCATTGATTATGAAGTGGACTCCCTTGCCCCAAAAGTTTCTAGAAGGATGGATTGGACCTGGTAGGCCACACGTTCGAAGCTGTAGATCCATCTCTTTAGAAAGCATTTCAGTAACAGAAGAGAAATCCGTAAGAAGAATTTAAACAATACCCAAAAAAGCACATGTGATGAATTAGGGGAAATTCGATCTTCAGCTTCTGAATGTGAAGATAAAAAGTGCGTAAAAAATAAAAACCAACAGGATTATTTTGTTTCGTGGTACTTGCCATGTCATCATGAAGAAGCCCCTGGCACATCAGCAAATACAATTGAATGTGGTTTGGCAAAGAAGGATGATAATAAAGGTGCTGTAGTTTACAATCGATATTATCATGTGTTTTCTGAAGGCGAACTTGAAAGGTAGTAGTACTATTTGTTTGATACATCACAATAATGGCATTAATTATCAACACTTTTACTTAATTCATTAATATTGTACTCAACATCACAATGATGTGGAATATAATAGTTATGTCAAATGACTCCTTGTCAAACTTGCTCTTTGGTAGATGAAAAAATCAGCATAGTGGTGTCAAATAGACTGTATAGGACCATTACCTTGGGTACCTAGGATAATATGCAGCCTGGCACGAGCCTGTGGCCAACCCGTGACAGCTTGAGTTTGTGATAAGCTAGCGTAAGTTTGGTCTATGGTTGTTTGAGTTTGGTGCTGACTAGCCTAAGGTTCATTCCAAACTATTCTAGTCTCAGGCTAACGACTAGCTAATATTTGGGCTACTAGTTAGCCTTTCTTAAAAAAAGATCATGATTAAGCCTACAATTTATTTCTAATTTTTTGAATGAAGTGATAATTAACTTTAATATATTTAATCTACTCATTGAATACTAAATTGATAGTAATATATTGGGCTGCCTAGCAATTCTAGAATTTTTTTAGGAAGTGATTGGTCCAATGAAGCTCACGCATGGTTGATGGTATGTCTTGTAATCTTTGCTTATATTTAATTATTTGTCTTTTAATGTTATATGGGAAGAGGTTATCTACAAAAAATAAAAATAAAAGCTTGTGGTGGATCTCTCTATAATCACACGTGTCTAACTAGAATTTGAATATGTCTTTACCTAATAATAAATATGATCTCTAAACATAATCTTATGTCTTAAAGTTTTTTTTCATATATATGAGAATCCTTAGCATTGTATTTATATGAAAATATCTAGGAGAGTATAGAAAATATTTATTATGATGATAATATAGATAATACTTGACTTAGTTATATTTAGATAGTTAGTTTTCCTACTATCATCTTATATTTAGTGGAGATAACTTACAAATCAACATTTATAGATAAGTTCACACCTAAATTGAGTTATAGTGATGAGTCAACAAGTACACATTCTGATATACTATTTTCATATCAAATATCTCAAGTGCATCTCCTCTAATAAATAATGGTCATACCTCCTAAATATTCAATCTCATTTCGAAGAAAATATCTCAACTGTTCTAGATTATTCATCTTAAACTTGATATGAAGAAATTATTTTAGTTGAAACATATCTTAAAATCAAAATATTATCAATGTATATAACTAGCATCACATTCTCACTTCTTGATTTATATTTGAAAAAATAAGAATAGTCTGACACATATCTCCTAATATCAAATATAGTAAGTGCTAAAGACAATTTGATAAATCATATTCTAGAATATAATTTTAGGTTATAAAGGACTTTCTGCAATTTGTATATCATATCTATGTTCCTAGGAACAATGAATCATAATTACTGCTATGTAAATAGTTAATCTTCTAGATCACCATGAAGTATATTTTTTATATCTAGCTGATACATAATTTTTTTGTTTAATACGATAATAGATAATAATAACCTAATAATTGTCATATTGGCCAAAAGAGAAACGTGTCTCAATAGTCAACATCATAAATTTGTAAATCTCTAGTTATTAATTTAGCCTTGAGCCAAATAATCTTTTCTTAGGTTTTATCTTCATCATATACACTTATTTCTATTTTACTACTAGCTTGCCTATTGATTTTGGAATGTGATTTCACATATGATTAGATATAATTCTACTCAATTATTTTAACATAGCTTATGATCATTTTGAATAATTAAGTATATTAAAAACACTATTTGAGATATTGTAATTATTGAGTGAGAATAAGAATTAAAATATGTAATATAAAAATAAGAATTTTAAAATATTTGAAAAAAGAATATTGAGTATAATATGTCATTTGTTTTTTTATTATGCAATCAAAATGTGTAAGTTGTTATTATGAACTTGATCAACTAATGCGACATATGGACTCATCTAGGAGAGACCTAAATGCATCCATTTAGTATATATTTTAGATTATTATCATCAAATCTTTTAACTCTCATATGTTTCTATTGTGGAGATTAACACCTCGTGTAAAATGACATTCACACTAGGTTCTTCTCATAGGTGTTTTTTTAAGAAGATGTCTTATTATTCTTTTCAAAATTAGTCATATTAGTCATATCTTGTGTAGGCATATGAGCATTGTCACCATTACTCCTCTATGGGGATTAAAAACATGATAAGAAAAAATTACTATATTGTTTGAAGATATATCCTCTTAGATTGAGTTTTTAAAGAAAGTATTGTCCTCAAAAAATATGATATCAATACTTATAGGAGTGAGCATTCAGTTGAAAGGTTTAGTTTTGGTTTTTTATTTGAATTTCGGTTCAACTGAATAGATGATGAATGTAGCCGAACCAAATTGATTTTTTTTTAAATTTTTTGATTAAAAAATTGAAATTTAATGGTTTGCTTTTTAGTTTTTTGGTTGAACTTATTTTTTTAATTGGACATGGGGTTATGAGTCAAACTAAATCTTAGCCTGCCTGCCCAAGTGAGATTATATGCAATGACAGAAATTTTGAAACTATAGTAGCCAACAGGTATGGATGCACAATGCACGGCCATGGGGAGGGGGTGTTTGAAAAAAAATAAAAATAGTCAAGCAAGTAGGGATGCACAACTATGATGCACAACACGGGAAATAACAATTATAAATTGTGCGCTCCCCCCTTAGGCAGATGTGCCATGTATACATGGTTTGTAATTAAAAAAAATAATTTCATTCTAGTTTTTGTTTGGAAGTGGTTGAAATTTTTTTACCACTGAATTACAATTTAAAAATCGGTCTAATTTTGATTCGGTTTTTTTCCAAAAAAAATATCGAATAAACTAAATTGACTCATTTATATTCTTTTGGTCAGGTTTTATTTTTTGGTCCAAAATGTGCTTACCTCTAAATACTTATATTTACTCTCATAGTTTTTGATAAATAATATTTATATTCTTTATTTGTACTTGAATACCTGATGAAGGCTCACTTAATGGCATAAACAAACATTCTCTCTACCATGAGAGAGATCATGAAAAAACAAATACACCTAAAATTTTGGTTGAAAGATAAAAAAGTTTTCTTTATGATATACAAATTGGCATGAGATCCAACTTACGAGAATGGAAGAAGAGATTCATTTTTTTTTGTTATCAGGTGGACCTTCTAGCCCAATTGGATTATGGGTAAGCCACATAGACTTTGGGGAAAAGCATGGTAGCCCCATCCTATTGGTAGAAGGTAAATGGTAGGGATTGAACTTGCAACTTAAAGGTTGAGCATTCCTCATCCCATCAATTCAACTACCATGTCATTGGTAAAGAAGGGATTCAGTTGATTAGTAAGTTAGCCATTAATATAACTTCTTTCAAAAATATATACATTTAATGAAGTCGGAGTGTCATAAATATCTCAACTAGATATTTTTTTTTTTCTAAAATATTATTTATTAATTATCACCCTCTCTTTTGGCGGAGGAATACCATTTGTATAATCTACGTCTACCCCTTTCCCTTTTACACCCATTCATATTAACTAGAAATAAATGATTTTCCTAAAATTATATATCCAATAATCTGTTTTCCTATACTTATAGATAGTTCTTTTCCATTTCTTGAATATAACCTCTTTTGTCCCTCTTTGTTATCATTTGTGTGGAACTTAGTCATGCCTTTCTGCATATATACCAAAGAATACGATTCTTTGTTTGTTTCTTTTTTTACAGCCTCGTGAGAGATCTCCTTGAATGCACAATCTTCTTGCCATATTTCTATCTTCAGTATCATATTTGTTTCAATCTTGTGGCTACTTGGATTTTCCTGCATACAACCAGATATTCTTTATGGTATTGCTCCCAATTACCCCCCTTTCCCTTGTGTTTTAAAACATCATAGTTCAAGAGGTTTCCTTTCATATTGTTTCTCGTGTCTTTTCCATTGTTCATGTAATCTCTTTGCTTTTGTATCTTTATCTATTGCTAGACTTAATCTTGATGTGACATTACTGCATTCCATTGAATCCAGCCGTGTATCCTTTGTTTTTCTTCCATGTCGCTTTGAGACAGACTTCTTTACTAACTTGCAGACTTACATACATAATACAGACATAACAGCCTTTAACACAGACCACCTTTGACGCATTTAAACTCTTAAAACAGGCATAAAAAGCCCTTTTTAACACAGACTTCCAGACCGACCAAGCAAAACCAAAATATATAGACTCCCATGACATAAACTGCTAAACCAATAAGCATTAACATGACATCAATCCGAACAGCTTGTTGTTACCATATTGTCCAGCTTTGCCTCTGTTCTCTTTCTTGTATCTGCAAAAAAAAGAAAGCCTACATTCCTAACATATTTTCTCTATCCTCAATATGTCCCATTTTATAGAATACTTTTAGTACCATAAAATCTTCTTAACCATTTTGTGTTAGTGGGAATTTCTCCTCAAGGCTAGGTAGATTCTTTAACAAGCTGTATCATTATCTAAAATGGTTAGTAATACAAAAGCAAGCAAAGTAAAGGTGAAAATAAATCTCAATGGATTTCTCTAATCCTCCTAATGTAATTAGTTTCTTTACTATCTAAATTTATTATACTATTATATTTTTTCGGTAAAAAACCTTCCTTAAATTCTTGATTACCTATCTTTTTACCCTCTTTGGCTAAACCGTCAGCTAATGCATTTGCTTCTCTAAAAATATGTTTTATGTTATAGTCTAATGATTTTAATTCCTGCTGTATTTCTTCTATTTCCTCATCGTATCTCCATGTTGAATCTTTTCTATTAATTAAGTTTATTAGTATTTTTGAATCTATTTGAATATCTATTTTTTTAATGTTTAATTTTTTGCATAATATAATACATTCTCTTAATGCTAAAATCTTAGCATGAAGAGTTGATGAAGCTGAAATCTTTCTAGTAAAAGCTAATATTAGCTATCCTTCCAAGTCTCTGATTGCTCCTCCTCCTCCCGCTTCTCCTATGTCACAATCAAAGCTACCATCTATGTTTAATGCTAATCTTCCTTTCGGTGGGTTTTCCCATTTTATACCCATGAATTTAAATTGTTTTGGCTGTTTCTTTTTTAGCTTCCAGTGATTTATAATGTCTATATCTAAGCTCTTATCCTGTGAATCTATAGGATGAATTTCTGAAATTTTCTGTGTTTCCTCTTTTATCTCCTTCCAGATTTCCTCTATAATCATATTTCTACCTTCAAATCTACTGTAGTTTCTAACCTTCCAAATGCAAGAATATAAAATTTGTGATGAACCATCTCATGCTTATTGAAAAAATAAAAAAAAATTAATGAGAAATATATTCTAATACATCATTATTTCTTAATATCTTAATATAATCTCCAAATTGAATTTTTATTCGCTCATATAACACTAATAACTATGTAAATCAAGTATAATATTTAATAAAAATAATAAAATATCCAAAATCATAATATTAGGTCATTTTATATTATTCTCAAATATTTATGTGCATCAAATGGAATGGGTTACTCCTAGTATTTTCTTGATGCGTTAGATACAAAATTCTGATATAATTTTTTAATTTATATGTATCACTATCAATAGATGTACAATTAATGTTTTATTTTAATTTCTTTAACTTGTCTAATAAAAGATCTCTTATTAGTAAATCAATAATAAATAGATATTTAGAAAGATTTTTATTAGTTGAAAAGAACATGTGCAATAAAATTACTGACAAAATAAATTATAATAAAATTCTAGTATATATACAATATGCGTCAAAAAAAAGAATCAATATTGATAATATTGTATTCCTTGACTCATATAATAGTCCTATTGATAATAATAATATCATAAATTCTAAACTCAATAAAAAAAATAAACAAAAAGCATTAACTTGTATCATTTGTATTTGTTCATGAATCTATGAGTCTAAAGTATGGTGGTGAGTATGAAATATAGTGGATATCAATAATTATTAAAGGCATGCCTCAAGCAAGCCCAAAGGCCAAGCACCACTAGGCCCAAACAAATGCACCTTTTCTCTCCTCTTTTTGCCTTGTTTCAAACCCCCCTCCTCAAAAATTAATATTTATCAAATCCCCCACAAATTATATTATCCCCATAGCCTCTCTTCCATTACTCTTGAACTTATGCAATATATTTGATATCTTATAATTTTTTATATTAGATTATTAAAATTTTTTTATTTTAGAATTCTAAATATTTGTAATATTGAGAATACTAATAATATTTGATTTTTATGTGTGATATTCTTCACTTGATTAGATTTTATTAATAAATAAAAATTATAGATAATATTTTAATAAAAAATAAATAATATGTGTGTGTGTGTGTGTGTGTGTGTGTGTGTAAATATAATATTAGGTATACATCATCTCATAAAAATGTTTACACCTTATTTGTGACTTGCACCTCAAGATCCTAAAAGATTTTTATATTTTAATATATTTTGTACCTCAAATAATTATGATGGATATAGTGTACCTAAACTAAAAGTACATAAAGAATAAAGTATATTCTACTCCGGATAAAGAAACAATATAATATGCATGATAGTTGTGGTCATAGAAGAATCAACATGATTAGGTCATGTAGTCTATTGTATAGTCTTTAAATCTTAAAAAATTTATAGTAACTCAATGTATAATATTCAACTTTTTTGAGTATGTTTCAACCTCTCACAGAAAAAGTAAGTTACACCTATCTTTTTACCTTGTGGAATATCTTTGTGAGACCTCTCAACTCTTACTTTTCATTGGGTTATTCCTAGTGGTTATATATTGGTTGGTTCCAATATTTTTTTTATCTCACAATATGACATACTTTAATACAAATTTTAATTAATAATAAGAATTTGTACAACCCACCTTTGTGTTATTAAAAAAATTCAAAAAATAAAGATTTCAAAATCTAAACACAATGTCTTATAGTAAAAAACAAACAAAATTCATACGGGGAGCTTTTGTACCAATGCCTCCATCTCAATCACTTTGGGCTCCATTGATATCGTTAAAAAATAGCTTATCATTTATGTGGAATTAAATGTTGTATTTCTGATGATCTCCAAAAACCAAGTAAAAGGAAAAACATTAATTGTTCGTGAGTGTTTCAGGGATATATTAAGATGATACTATCGTTGCTACCTCAAATTTGCCACAATTCACCAGTGATTTCAATGGTAAGCACTGTTAGAGGGTATGACATCACTAATGTACCCCGATGTTACTATTCTCTAGTTGGAATCCCTCTAATACCATGTTGAATTAGATGTGTCAACTGGGCTGGGCCGAGCCACCCTAGCATGAGGCATGACATGATTCGGCTGTGCCTAACCCAGCATGGCCACGGCACGAGAATTTTCCATGTCCATACCCGTGTCGTGCCTGTCCACGGCACAAACCATGCCGAGACCAACCGAATCTCATACCGTGCCTGGACTGACATGGTAACATGGCCCATTGATATGATACCTTGGCACGAGGAATGAAACTGCCCTAGCAATAGAAGTTGAGCTCGAGGGTTCTGGAAATCACCCGAGCACAGACCCACCCTCCGCCCCCAATCCCCAACGGTTCAAATTTTTAAAAAAAAATAAAAATAAAAAAATTTAATTTTTTGAATTTTAGTAGTTGGATTTTGCTTCCAACGGCTATGGGGCAGAATGTAATGACCCACATGATTCTGCCGAAAAAAATCAATAAAAAAATAAAAAAATAAAAAAATAAAAAAAAATAAAAAAAATAAAAAAAATAAAAAAAAAAAAAAAAAAATAAAAAAAATAAAAAAAATAAAAAAAATAAAAAAATAAAAAATAAAAAATAAAAAATAAAAAATAAAAAAAAAAAAATAAAAAAAATACTTTAAAAAAAATTTCATAATTTTATTTTATGAAAGCCTCCCCCTCAAATTTTTATTTTTTTCAAAAATATAAATTATCATTATCTCTTAAAATCTCCGTCCTAATATTCTCTCTCTCAGGATTACGGCTCGGCTTTTTGGGATTCGCAACTCGGGCTCGACTTTGGAAGTTAAAATTTTGGTGCATGTGCTTTACCTATATACTGCTTTATGAGTATTTTTATTTTTTTATTTGTTTAACTAAAACTCTTAAGTCTTAACATAATAATTAATATTTAAAAATAATTAGTTTTTTACTTTTTCTCTCTCTTTACATTTTAATCTATATTTTTGTCTAAAAAATCAAAAAAATGATAAATACTAATGAAATTAATTTAAATTTAAAAAATGAAAATCTTACACAATGGTCCGAGGCTGCTGAAACTTTTATTTTTCCTGTCTTCTCAATCCAAATATCTAAAAAATAAAAAACTAGAAGAACTTCTGTAGTTTAGACTTATTTTAATATAATAAAACAAAAAAATATTAGAGGTGATGAAGAAGAAACGATACTGTGCAAATATTTTATTTTTATTTGTAAGAGTGCGTTTAGGACTGGGCACCTTAATAGGCATGCCGAAATATGCACCAAAAAATATGGTGCATTAGATACTAGGCAAAACCAACTTAGGAATATATTTTGAGGCTGGATCTAGTTCAGTCTCTAAGTTTACCTCATTCATATATCATAATGAGTTGAGTAGGGAAGACATGACCAAACTTATTACCTTGATGGGTCTTACGATCATATTTTTGGAAGATCCAAGGGTAGTGAGCATAATACAGATATATTTTGAGCCTGCTTATCGTAGGATTCCTAGGTCTACATCTAGGAACGACATACAAAAGTTTTATAAGTTATAAAAATAAATAATAATTAATGAATTTATGTCATATAGTGGAGTGGTATCCGTGACGTTCGATATCTAGACTAGTCATGATGATTCATCATATGCATGTCTCACTGTCTATTATGTAGATTCTAAATAAATTATTAATAAAAAAATTTTAGGATTTTCTAAGATTCTCCATCCTCATGATGACCCATCTATTTTTGAGTGTATAATGAAGATCTTTAGAAAATATAAAATTCAAAATAAAATTTTTAGCATCACATTTGATAAAGCATCTAATATTGGAATAGCAATTAACTTGTATGTTAGGAATATTAGAGATGTACCATTAAGAGAGATTTTTCACGTAGGATGTATTTATCACGTGATTAACTTGATTGTATAAGCAATGATTAAGGTGTGTTCCCACATTTTGGATAACATACGTAACTCAATAAAATACATTCGCTTGCCTTGCAAATAATAAGAGTTTAGTAGTCTCTATTTATCTGCGAATATTAATAAGAAAAAATTTCAATCGGATGTGAGATATTATTGGAATTATATGTATTTGATGGAGTCATGTGTTGGATACGAACACGTGATATCTAACTATGTCAATAGTAAGAGTGATGAACTTTTTATTGACAACACTGACTGGGCTATAAGAATTTTATTTATGAAATTCCTGAAGATTTTTTATGACATGACGAACATGTGTTTGTCAGTTTATACTCTCACGACTTGCATTACACTCAGGTGCATATGTAATATTAGTAGCATGTTTTGGAAATATCTAGCTGACCTGACACTTAGCCATATGATTGTAGAGATGGAAACTAAGTACTTAAAATATTAATTCATGATTCTATCTCTTTATTGTCTTGCTGCATGCTTGGACCCTAGGATTAATGTGGAAGGGATAAATAATATTTTGACTTATATTTCCTCGTGCATGAATCTGGAAGACCCATCTGAATAGTTTATTCATGAGAAGTTAACTGATCTTTTCACATACTACGGTACTATGTATGGTGGTAGTATTATTTAGATTGTGAGTACAGACATGAATACCATATTTGGAGATAATGATTTTTTCATTCAGTTAGCGAGGAGGAAATGACGAGGTGAACTGTTGATAGGAGTGATCTTTCTCGGTATTTGGATACTATTTACTACTCAATCCTATTATATTCTGATACTAAGAATCTTGATATATTACAGTGATAGAAATCATATGAGTTTATATTTTCTGTGCTATCTAAGATGACATAGGATCTATTGACTCCTCCGGTATCAAACGTAGTATCAAAGTTTATTTTTTCTGTTGCAGTGAATGTGATTTCAGATAGGAGATCGAGATTACGTTTAAATATTATTGAGGTTTTAGTATGCATAAATGATTGGGAGGATTCGAGATTTAACATATAGGATCGTGTTGGGACAGGGACTGTAGCGAAAGAGAGAAGTTAATTGCTGATGATAATCCATATGATAGTGATTTTGATATTGAGGTTAAGGATGATAATGATACGCTGATGGATGACTAATGAGGTTGTCACTTAATGCTTGACGGTTGATAAATATGGGATTGAGACACACTGATAGTGACACTTATGTTACAATTTTGCTTATACTTGATTCTAATTTTTGATTTTGATATTTTGTACTTATTTTTATTTACATTATATTTGTTTTGGTTTGGACGTTTAACTTTGTGGCTTTGTAATTTTTGTTAAAGAAATTTTGTGTTTATTTTATTTGTGTTTAATAATTTTATTAAAAATTTTAAAATTTAATTATAATAAATTATAATCAATTAATCTAATTAATACATATTTAAAACAAATAACATAAAAAAAAATAAACTCTATAACTATTTAAATATTTATAATTTATAATTTAAATATTTTTAAACATTATTTAATTTATATTTTATAATTAAATAATTATTATAAACAAATAATTAAAAATTTTTTTTTATTTTTTTTAAATTGACCATTATGGCCCTGGCCTGTCATGGTAAAAAACTGGCCGTGCCGGTCCTGGCTTGAAGAAACTGTGCTGGGCTAGGCATGACACGATACAATAATCTTGCCGTGTCTGGCCTGGCATGGTAGCACGGTTGGACGGCCTAAAACCATGCCAGGCCAGCTCGACACGACCCATTTGGCACCTTTATGCTGACTCTATTTTTTTTAGGGTTTATCATTGCTAGTGTGAAATAGAGGAGAGATGGAAGAAAAATGTTAGAAATTAAACTAAATTTTATTTAAAAAATATGTTAAAATACACAAATTACGTATATATATTTATATAATTTGTGACAACCCTCAAGTCAAATGCTCCAAATAATAAAAAAAAATAACAGAAAATAAAATAAACTCAACAATTATAAGTAACAATAAAAAATAAAATTCACAATTCAATAATCAAATGTACACAATTATTATGTATATTATCACTCTCATAGTCTATCGCATGACTTCTTTAATGAAGTAATCACTTTTTCATTTTTATTTATACATAAAAGAGAGACATAGTTATGAAATTGAAATTTTTTTTGATACAAGTATTTTGGTCCAGCTTGCTCAAATATGAAAAACTCATCTTGTAATAATTTTTGATAATTTTTCTTATTCTTTTGGTGTCTTCTTGTCAATCACTCATCATTATTAATGATATTTTATTTCATATTCTTGTGTCTTTATGGTCAACTACTCATTAATATTAATGATATATTTGTGTAAATATAATATGCTTTTCATTAACTTTAAAAAATAAAAATAATATGTGTGTGTTTTAAGGTTGAGACAACGATATGTCTGGTTCTTTCATATAAAAAGAAAAATAAAAAAAAAAGAGAAAAAACAAAATAAAATCAAAATAAAATTTCATTATCTCTTTCAAGTTTGTGTGTATATATTATAAACACACTGTTTGAAGGAGATGAAATATATTTGTCATCTTCTAATATATTCATGAAGATGTCTACAATATATTTATTGGTAGGTACATAAGTTGTAGTTATTAAATTATTTTAGATCTTCTAATGTATGAATAATAATTGATCTCGATATATATAACTTGCTAATAAAATGTTGAATTAATAAAAAAATGTCTAATTGTCTGACTATTATAATAAAATATCATAAATCTCTAGATTGATAATCAATCTCTAAAAGTAACAAATTTAATGAAGTTTATAAGTAATTAATGTTATAATTTTGTACTATATTTATATACGTAATCTTGAAATAATAGATAGTAGTTTACTTTTAAGTAGATAATATTATCTTATAAAAAAATATAAAATTTAGTAGTAAATTTTTTTTCTATGATTGTGAGAGTCCAACATAAATCTTAGTATTCCTCTAGCTCACAACTTTGTTATGCTCATACTCATGATCTCTAAAAAAATTTCATCTCTTAAATTTTTTTATATATTTGAGAATCTAAATAATCATGTTAAATGGATTATATCTAGGAGAATATATGAAATAATAAAATATATTATCGACATAAGTTATATTTGATCTTAAGTTTTCTCATGTTTTTTAATATTTGAAATAATCAATTAATGTGTTGATATATGTGGATAAGTTTATGTTCATATTAAGTGGTGAGTCAAATGTTTTATATTTTATTATATCAAGATAAAATAAAATATCTAGAATATATTTTTTTTAGGAAAGAAAAAATATATTTCTTAAATAAACAACCTTAATACTTAAAAATTATCGAAGATATTTTTAATTCTTTTGTTTGAAACTGTCTATAAGAATTATTTTAGTTGAATTGTTGAAGTATACTCAATTGATATTTTTCTACAATAAGAATATCATAAAAATATATCACTAATATCACATATTATTTATTGATCATATTGAAAAAATAAGAATAATTAGATATACATTTCCTAGAGCTAAAAATAGTAAGTATTGAAGAGAAATGACTGAATCATGCCGTTTATGTTTTGATTCAAACCTTAAAATTCTTTCATAGTCTGCACACCATATATATATATATATATTTCATGGAATAGTAATATCTTATGGTTGTTGCATAAATATTATTTATTCAAGATCATCTTAAAAAAAAATATAATTATTATTTCTTGCTCATATCCAATCCACATGTGAGAAACAATAATAAAAATTATTAATCTGATAGTGGTTAGTTTGTCTATAATATATATTTGTGTAAATGTATGATCATAAATAATTGTGATCCTAACGTATACACCCACTTATATTATACTATAGGCTTACTCAGAGATTTTGGAATAAGATAACATGTATGATCATAAATGATTGTACCTAGCTTATTTAACATAGGTTGTTTTCTTTCCTAAATGAGTAAGTACGTTGATAAGAGTCTACATGATCCTATAACTATAAATACAAGATAAAAAATCAAAATATGTAGTACTAATGAGAAAAAAATTTTATGATCATGTGTACTAGGTAGAGAGAGGGAGATAGAGAGACTAAACCTCATTATTTATGTATATTATTACTATCATAGTTTTGTGCATTAATTTTTTATTTTATAATTGAAAGATAAAACATGATTATGGCTTTGAATTTTTTTTATGAACAAGTACTATGGTCGAGGTCAAATATGAAAAACTCATCTTGTGATAGTTAATGATAATATACTTCTTTTTCTCTTGATATTATTTTAGTCTTACTTATCATTATTGTTGAATTTTAGTTTATTTTATATTGTTATTATTTTTTTTTGTTTAAGGATACTCAATTTTTGAGATGCCTTAAATCATATGTATGGTTATATTATATTCAAACCTTACATTTTTTTTTCATTTTTAATAAAAAATATAATTTTTTTCTTTCCTCCTTCCTCTCTCCTCTCCTTCAGAAACCTAAGTGAGTTACATTGTATTAAAGGGTGTTCTCCTATGAAGTGGTGTCAATGCTAGGGTGTGCGGGTAATGGCGTATCCTCTAGAAGTTCTAGGAATAGTTATCAAAGGAAGAATTTGACGATAATGGTAGCATTGCCACACTGTATATCTAAAATAGATTTACACAAATATGACTTTTCTAGGGACTGGGCAAATTGTATTGTGCATGTTTTATCGATTTATAGAATTCCTAGGTATCTATCGATTAGCTAATCATTCACTTTTGAATGAGATATTAGTTATTGAAGAAGTTGAAACTTCTAAAGCTGAGCATCGGAAGATTATTGTATATTGATTGTGAGATATGTCAGTTAAGAAAACATGCTAAAGCTTTTTGTTCAACATGTCAATGGGTACTATTAGTTTATGGGTTAGATTTTTGAAGACTCCTGGAATGATCTTGAAGAGATTTCAAAGGAATTCTAGAAGGCTTTAAAGGCTTAAAGGTTTTTTCTTATTCTAGAATATACTTGAAATTTTTTATTCAATAAGATTATGAATTGTGGCATAATTTGAGCATTTGGTGAAATAGATATTTCACTATGTAAGAGAGCCATCTCATTCTTGTATTCAATTAAGTTTTATTTTTAATTTATTTCTTCTCCTTAAGTGTTTATCTCTTGTTGCTAAGCTTCTGTGTGAGATTTTTGGGTGTAAATCTTGTGAGAGGTAGAAGCAGGATTGACTTAAGCAAGTGAGGAATAAAATTTATATTCTAAGGCTATAGATATTATACTAAATTTTGTGATCCGTAACAAGTGGTATTAATAGTGGTTAGCTTCCTTGCTATAATATTTGTTATTGAGATTGAGAACCTTGAGCAAGATATATATGATACTAAGGGTCGAGAGAAGAAAAAAAACTAAAAGGATATAATAGAATTTATGGAAGCTTGAATGACTGTGGAAGAATTGATTATTGGTGAATCATAGGACACAATTGTGGATGTTGGTAAGAGCATCGAGGAGGTGATATCATTGAAGAAGGAATTCCGAGACAAGATGTAGTGCACCCTCAATATTATCTTGGAAATGCTAAATCAAACGACTTCTATTTTGAAATCCATGATGATTACCATGCAAGAGGAGATAGTGAAGTTAATAAAGAAAACTTTTGACTTGCAAAAGAATGATAGAGGATGATATAATTGGCCAAATGCCTTTGCTTACGAGTGGATGTCCCAAAGCTGAGAGAATTTAGAGATACTCGAAGGGCGAATGATGGAAATAACTTTTTTGTGAAATGAAGCAATATTCTCGAGTGTGAGCACTATATGGTGATTGCAACCAAAGTTAGTATAATTTCTATGTATCTGGTAGATGTTGTACTTATTTGGTGGCAATGAAAATGTGAGGATGTAATATTAATGCTTATGAATTATTTAAATGAGAGTTTTATCAATAATTTTATCTAGTACATGTAGACGATGAAGTAAGAGAAAAGTTGTAGAGATTAACTCAACATATGGAAGTAAGAGATTATGTGTGTGAGTTCTCTGAACTAATATTTTTAAATTTTGATCTTGGTGAGAAAAATACATATTTTTCTTTATGGATGATCTTAAATATTGGGCTAAGCAAGAATTGTAAATGAGAGATGTCTAATATCTTACTCATCTAATGTCGATAGTTGAATCTTTGATATAATTCAAGAAGGTGGACTGACCCAACTTTTCTAAGGGTAAAGAGAAGAATATAGTTGATCGATATAAATAACTCAAGGATAACTATTTGATGACAAGAAAAAAATAATTAATGGATAGTGACAAGAAGAAATGGTCACTAGTATATATTTTTTTGTGATAGATTATATTGGATTTGTGATTGTCCCAATCGAATGAAACTTATTGTTATGATTATAAAGAATTGTGAATTACAAAAAGATACTACTAAATAAAGTTTGATCTTTATTGAATTCAATTAAAAATAAGAAACATGAAATATGAAGTGGGTTGATATATGTGAATTTCACTATTATCATTTATAATATCAAAATATTAGTGAATACAAGTTTGTCAGATCTTTTTGTTTTGAAAGGAATCATGAATAAATTAATTTTCAACCTAAGCAAATCTAGTCAATAGATTATGATGATGAATTTTAAAAAAATCCAATAATGTGTGCCGTATTTAATGTGAATGTATAATTAAAAAATAATATTAGTAATTCTCTTGAATAACTATGAATTTGTACTTAAGTTGGATTGTTTAGATTAAATACTATTCTAGTTTTGTTTGATGATTGTATATATATATATATATATATATATATCATAGATCCTATTTATCAATGTATTGTCTTAATAACATAACATAGCGACAATCTACAAAAATATTATTTGTAATGCAATTAGCAAAAGAGAAGAGATGAAATACAATAATTTATCTGACGACCCTAAAGATTCATGAAATTTGGAGGCTATTTTTGAAATGCCTATAAAAGTGATGAAACTTGTTGACTTATTTTGACATGTTATGCCTAGCAAGTTACCAAAGAGGTTTTTATCAAAGAGAGAGATGAACCATTAGATTGAGTTGATATCAAATATTTTTTTAATCTCAAAGATACCCTATCGAAAGACTCTTCTAAAACTCGAAAAGCTAAGAAAATAATTTAAAAGATTTGTTTGATGCTTGATATATTTGACATTGAAAGGTCATATATGGTGTTTCTGTTCTATTTTTTAAAAAAATATGATGAATCATTGTGATTATGTATTGACTATCATGCCCTCAATAAGTTAATGATAAAGAATAAATATCTGATTTTTTTGCTTGTTGTTTTATTCGACCAACTTGGGGATATCAATATGAGGTGATTTTTTAAACTTGTTTTGAGGTTGAGGTACTATCAAATGATAATAGTTGAATATGACGAACTAATGATGACATGTGTAATAAGATACAAATCTTATGAATTCTTGGTGATATCATTTGAACTTACAAATATAACTATCATATTTTGTACACCTATGATTGATTGAGTAATACAGATGGACATAGTCTGAGCTGTTGTCGAATGAGAGATACCATGAAAGTTATACAACTGAGATTATTTTTTGGGTTGCCCAATTATTATTGGCTTTTTATTCAGGTATATTCTCTTATTATTATATCATTAAATAATATATTTAAAAAAGGAGGGGTTTGAAAGTGAGATAAATTTTTTCAAGGGGCTTTTGATTATTTGAAGTCAGCTATCATAAAATAATTTTTCCTAACCTTGTTAAATCATTCTAAACTATGAGAAATATGCATGAATGCTTTGAGTTTTGCAATCAGAGGGGTACTTGTCTAAAAAGGTTATTCAATTACATTTGAAAATAAAAAGCTAAACAAAACTGTATGGTGGTATAACGTCTTTAAAAAACAAATGACAATAGTAATTCATTGTTTGCAAGTATGATGACATTATCTTTTGAGATTAAGATTTGTGATAAAAACTGATAACATAGTTAGCAGTTATTTTCAAATATAAAAGAAGCTAACTTCTAAATAAGTTTGATGTTAAGAGTTTATTGATGAGTTTGACTAAATATTAGAATATAGATCATGAAGAACCAATGTGTATTAGGTACGTTAACACTTAAGCTGGAACACAGATTTTGGTATAATTTGCCAATTGCATGGATGTTTAAAAGATCATATTAGAGAATGGTTGTCCAAAAATCTGATGATTAAATCTTTTATAGAATATGTCATGAAGGAAAAAATTGAAAGATTATGAATGAAAAATGATTTACTCTTTAAAAATGGGCAACGGTTATATGTCTTCTTATTTTGGAAGTTGTGAAAAGAAATCATGCATGAGTGTTATGATTCTAAGTGGGTTAGCCATCTAGGTATGCATCGTACCATAATTATAGTGGAAGAGCGATATTATTAGCTACACATAAAAAATGATATGAAAGCTTATGTCAAGATTTATCTAGTTTGTTAGTAAGATATGATAAAGCAAAAGATAGCATAAGGTCTTCTATAATCATTAAAAATCCCAAAATGGCCATGTGAAAGTCTCTTCATAAACATCATTGTGAGTTTTCCCAAATCTGCTACTTTCATCATGGTCACAAAAGAATATTCAGTGGAGGAAGTCACAAAATTATTTTTAAAGAATATTATAAAGCATCGGGCATTCCTCAATCCGTAGGATTAAAAAATGAATTTTTCAATGAGTTCATTTCTAAATTGATAGTAATACAAAAAATATGAATATTTTATTGTATATATTTTTGCAACACTTGGTGAATACCACATAAAGGGATTGACTAAAATTATTTGATGTTGCATAATTATTTTTTTAATTTGCAATAGAGTATTGATGCAAATATATGAGGGAACATATCGTATTTTCAAAATGGTTGGTAATATTTCATATCAACTTGATTTATTTTAAAAATTCAAAGTGTATTCAATATTACATGTAAGAATATTAAAGCTATTCTATAAGAATCAAGGTGATCTGAGATGAAGCGAGTAGCGCTGAAGATCAATAGGAGTCTAAGTTTCCTATGAAAAGATCATAGAAGTCATTTTGGTAGAATAAGTCATGAGACAAAATAATTACATGCCAACATAAAAATACTTAGTTAAATGAAAGGAATTATCAAATAGCAAAATTAGTTGGGAACTCGTCAATGCATTATTGCAATTAAGGAGATTGCAATTGCAAAGTTTCACTATGATGCTTCATTGAGGGCATCAACAAGATTGGTGGAGATCGACATTACTTATTTAAATTTTAGAAAATATTAATTCATGGATTAAATTTTTAAAAATTTCTAGAATGATCTTGAAGTTTAAAATTTCTAGAAAAGATTCTAAAGACTTCAAAATCTCTTTGAATTTTAAATATATCCTAGGGATTTTCTATGCAATAAAATTGTGTAATATGGTGCAATTTGAGCCTTTGATATAATAGTACTTTTATTATATAAGTCTTTATTATTGTACTTACTCAAGTTTTATTTATAATTTATTTTTTTTTAATTATTTCTTGCTCATTGCTAAATTCACTGGTGTGATATCACGGGTATAATTTTTTAAAGGGATGAAAATTTTTGTGAAAGGTAAGGCTCACTTAGATAATTGATAAAGAACATTTTTTTAGCCTAAGGCTAATTGTACAGTACTAAAACTTATGATTTGTGACAAGTGATATCAGAGGTGATCAACTAACCCAATGCATGGGATGTGTTGCTGTTTTGAAATTCGTAGCCTTTGACAAGTGGTATAAAAAGTGGCTTGAAGTGTCAATGTGGATGTGGAGACTCTTATTATGATCATAGTGGTCGAAGGATGATTTTCTTCCAATGACAGTACAAGTAGCTAGCGAAATTTGAGTGATAGCGGTTTAATTATAGCTATTACTTTGTTAATCAACACTGCAATCAAATGACCTTTGAGTGATAGTGGGCTTTTTCAAAATGGGTAATATTGTTTTTATTTTAGTAGTGCACGTGGATGTTGCTTGCTAATGATGGAAGCTTCGAGTGGTAGTGAAGAAGCATGACAAGTGAGGTCCCTTTGACCCATCTGACTCAATGTAGACTTTGGAGTATAAATGGCTTGTAAGGATCAAATAATAGTTGATAGTTTCATTCAGGTGAATTTTGCGGAAAAATTATATGAAGGCATGCAATGGATTGAGTGGGGGAGATTGTCATAAACTCATAATTATGGTGTTAGTGACTCGATACAAATACACTTGTAATGATTAATATGTTGATTGATTAAAATATGAAAAATGTGAGAAACTCTATAGGGGGATGTGAGAATTCTTAAAAAGATAGGTAGGCTGATCTAATTGAGCTTTGAGAGCTTGTTGCAAATTGAGGACTTTATAATAAAGAAGGGTTTTGGTTATTCTTATATAATTTGATTAAAATTTGGAGTTGTTCCCCTTGATGAGCTTGTTGTAGAGCAAAACCAATTTGACATACAATTAATTATTGACATTATATGAAAATTGAACTCATGATTGTTTGTTGATGAAGTACTGCACAAGCTATGTCAATTGTCATGTTGAAACTCTTGTCTTGTGACATTATGATAAATCCATTTCATCTAATTCACACAGATATATGAAAATCTAGCAATACGATCATAGTTATGAAAGGCGTGCCTGAGGTGCGCTTGAAGCTCAGGCACCACCACTCCCGGGAAAAATGCCTCGCTTCAGGCGAGGCGCAGGCGGGTGAGGCGCAGCAGGCGTCGACTTCTAGTTTCGGCGGCGGCAGGCATCGAGCCAGGTACGCCATTCTTCTCTTTCTTCCTCTTCTTCTCCTCTCTTTTTTTTGTCGGATTCGTCGTTGGAAATGGGGAAATTTCGTCGGAGAAGAAGGGCAAAGCAACGGAGGGAGAAGCGGCGAGAGGCGGAACCAGGCGAAACTCAGGAGGAGCGCGTCTGGGAAGACGACGTATTCGGCTGATCCAACCCAAAACGATGTCGTTTTGGGTTGGTTTTGATGTTTTTTAAAAAACAAAACCCTCAAAACGACGTCGTTTTGAGGTTTTGATTTAAAATAAAAAAAATGCCACCTCCAAAATGACGTCTTTTTGGTCTTCCAGGAATCAAAATGATGTCCTTTTGGAGTTTTGTGATTTTAAGTCCTATAAAACCCTCTCTTTCTCGGGTTACACCCTAAAATCCTCAAAATAACCCTCCCAAAACACTCTTAAGGCTGGATTGAAGAGGAGAGAAGAAGAAGAAGAGGCTCAAAATGTTTTTTTTTCATTTTACCTATTTATATTGTGAAAAAATTTTTCAAAAGGTAAAAAAACATTTTCAAAAAATACTTAAAAACTAGGGGATATTTTTTTTGAATAATACTTTGAAAAAAATATGTAATTTTCAAAAAACTAATGCAGAAAAAAGAGAAAAAAATTCTGAAAATTAACGAAAAATAGAAAAAAATCATGAAAAAAATTATGAAAATTTTAAAATAATTAGAACAAAAATTATAAATAGTTTTAGTTATTTGAAAAAGATTGAGTATGTTTATAATTTATAGATTTATAATATATAATATATTATGTATATGTTTTCATTTTTTTCTTAATATATTTGTCATTTTATTATAGATTTGTTGTAAACATACATAAAAATGGACAAAGAGATTGAAGTTGAAGTAGATGCCTCAAGTGGAAGAAAAGATCCGGGATGGAAATATGCTCGTTTATTAAATGAGAAAGATACATGTACACTCATTTGTATTTTTTGTGATAAAGTAACTAAAGGAGGTATTTATAGACAAAAGCAACACATTGTTGGAGGGTTTAGAAATTCGAAAAAGTATACAAGATATCCCGAACATGTTAGAAAAGAAATAGAAGATTATATGCTAGACAAAAAAACTCAAAAAAATCAAATAAGTTTTTAAAGTCATAATGTGAATGAAGATATGTTTGGGTTCCAAGATGAAGATGATGAAGACCCGAAGGTTACTAGCAAAAGGGGAAGAAAGGATGTTTCTAGTGGTGGTAGCAATGGAGGGGGAAGTGGTGGTAGTGTTAGTGGTAGTTACATAAAGAGAATGAGGCAGAAAGGTCATATGGATCATTTCTTTACTCCTAATCTAGAAATGATTATTCAAAATAGAAAAAAAAATACTCAAACTACTATCAACAATGCATATAAGAAATAGGCCAAGGAGAGAGCTGATATACTATTTTGTAGATGGATGTATAATGCTGCGATTTTATTTAATGCAGTGAACTATGCTAGTTTCCAACCAATGCTTAAGGCAATTGGGAAAAATGGTGTGGGTTACAAGGGACCAAGTTTTCATGATGTAAGGGTTACTAACCTCAAGAAAGAATTGACTCTCACAAAGGCTTCAATGGAGGTCCATTTCACAGAATGGAAGCAAAATGGATGTTCAATTATGTCAGATGGATGGACTGATAGGAAGGAAAAGTCATTGGTGAATTTCTTGGTGAATTCTTCAAGAGGGACCGTGTTTATGAAATCTATTGATGCTTCTTCTATGGTCAAGACGTGAGAGAAATTATTTAAATTACTTGACAGTTAGGTCGAGGAAGTTGTTGAAGCCAATGTTGTTCAAGTGATAACAAATAATGTTTCAAATTATGTGGCGGCAAATACTTATAATTTAATTTTAAAATTTTATTTACTTATTTATGAAAGTGATTACATCTATTATCTATTTATTATGTGTTTAAATTATGTAGGGAGGTTGTTGGAAATGAAAAGACCACATTTGTATTGGATACCATGTGAGGCACATTATCTTGACTTGATACTAGAAGATATTGGAAAACTACCACACATTTAAGAAGACAATAATGAGGGCCATATCCATAAGCAGCTACATCTATAATAGAACGGGTTTGCTCAACATGATGAGGCGATTTACTGAGCAAAGGGAGTTGTTAAGGCCTGCTAAGTCTCAGTTTGCAATGGCCTTTATCACCTTATCCCGTATCAATGAACAAAGAAACAACTTAAGGAAGATGTTTACTAGTTCAGATTGGACGAAAAGTAAATGAGCAAATTAGCAAAAGGGAAAAAATGTAGCCAATATAATTTTTATGTCTTCTTTTTGGAATACTGTAGTATTTTGTTTGAAGGTGTCAAGCCCTCTTGTACACGTGCTTTGTTTGGTGGATGGTGAAAAGAGACCTCCTATTGGTTACATTTATGCAGCCATGAAAAGGGTGAAGGAAATCATCATCAAAAGCTTTAATGTGAATGAAGAGAAGTATAGGAAAATCATGAAAATCATTGATAGGAGGTGGGAAGTTCAACTTCATCGGCCTTTGCATTCAGTTGGGTATTTTTTGAACCCACAATTCTATTAGGATACAGAAGGATTAGGAATTGACCTAGATTCAAAAATCTTTGAAGATGTTTGTAGTTGCATTTCGAGATTGGTGAAAAACAGAGATGAACAAGATGCAATTATATCACAACTCGACTTGTACATGCATGCTAGAGACCTTTTTGGTAATGAGTTTGCCATTAGAACAAGGAAGACTAAACCTACAGGTTAGTCCTTTAGTTTTGTTAATTAGTGCATTTAAATTATTATATATGTTTGGTTAAAATAGGTGAAATATTCAACTAATAATTTATTTATATTAATTGTAGCTGAATGGTGGGGTATGTTTGGATCAAGTACTAGAAGTTTGCAAAAGTTTGCATCGAGGGTTCTCAACCTAACATGTAGTGCATCAGGTTGTGAAATGTATTTGAGTATCTTTGAGAATGTAAGTTACTAAAACAATTACATGCAATTGAATTTGTGTCTTTAAGTTACAACATTATTTAATATAACTTAGATTCTTCAAAACTAAAACATTGAGATATAATCATGAAAACTATTTGTTTTATCAGATTCATAGCAAGAGGAGAAATAGGTTGGACCATCAACGCTTGAATGATTTGGTGTACATTAAGTACAACTGAACCTTGATGAAAAGATACACTGAGCGTCATACTATTGATCCTATTATCTTGAAAAAAAATAGATGATAGCAACGAATGGTTGATGGAAAGAATGAAAGATGAAGGTGTTGCAGAAGTTGATTTGGTGTTTGAATGTGATGAATTAACATGGGGTGATGTTGCAAGAGCTAGTGGAGCTGATGAACTTAGGGTTTATACAAGAGCTAAACCAAGCAAAACACAAATACCAACACCAAAACCAAAGTCAAGACCATCTAGCTCTAAACATATTTCTACTCTTGCTTTGATTGATGAAGATAAAGAGATGATCTATTCATCGGTAGAGGAAGATGAAGAAGAGGGAGAGTGAAAGATTGATGATGGAGATAATATTGATTAATACTTTCTTGATTTAGATTTAGATGTAGATACATGAGTGTTTATTTTGTTTTAGAACTTTGAATGTTTGTTATTTTGTTTTGAAACTTTGAATGTTTGGATGATGGGAGCACTATTAATATTTGATTTTTATCTTTGATGTTCTTTAGTTTATTATTAGATAAAAATTAAAGATTATATTTAGTAAAATGTATAATTTTTATGTGTATTAGGCTGGGTGCGCCTCAAATAAAAAAGTCCGTGCCTCAAGTGCACCTTGTGCCTTAAGGCCCTAAAAAGCTTTTGCGCCTCAGTGCGCCTTGCACCTTAAATAATTATGAATACGATTACATATGATGCTTAGAGATATTCTATCACTTTTGTTGATATTTGTACTCGATTTAAATGACCTAGCATTTAAGAAACAATTTTTTTTATTTTTATAAAATTTAATGAAAAAATAAAAACTTTGTTTGAATAGGACATTGAGATATTTGAAATTGATAATGCATTAAGATATATATTTTTATTAATTTTCTTATTTTTTTAGGAGCACAAGATGATTAACTAGACATTCTATGCTAATAGTTATGTACAAAATAAGATTGCTGAGATGAAGAATTGACATATGGTTTAGATATTCAAGACACTTTTACTTCATAGAGTGTGCTTAGATGTTTTTGGGGAGTGGTATTAACTAATAACTTTATTATCAATTAGATATTATTTTTACTCTCTTAGGCTATATCTCATTTTAGCTCATATATCTTGGAGACAAACTTTTTTATCTTTCACCTAAGATTTTTGGGTGCATTTATTTTTGTTCAGTATATTTTTCCATATAAGGAGATAGTTGTTGCACATGTTATTAGGTGTGCTTTCATTGGGTACTCTTGCACTTATAAGGGATTTAATTATTATTTATAAGAGTCTAATAGATTTATTATGAGTATTGATATCACATTCTTGGAGGATGAGTCTTTTTTAAGGATTTGATCCGAGATAACATACATTTAGATACTATAGTAGTATGCTTATTTTCTTATCTATTAGTTATTTCTTTTAGAAGAATAATGATTGACCTTGCTTATTTACCTACACTTGATATAACTAGTATGAATGATTTTGAAAAGAAAAACATCACCTCTCCTAAGGTAGCATGTTTAGGATAATAGCCTAATGTGAGTGTTTCATTGGACAGGAGGTGTGAGTATTCTCAGGAGAGGTAGATGAGGGTTGAGAGACTTGTTGATTATATCTAAAAATATATACTAAACAAATACATTCACAATAAATTCCAATTGAGTTTTTCATCGTATTAATAGATTTTGCTATAAGTAGTAACTTGGACCTTTTGATTGTATTATGGATGGAACTAAAGATGTATTTTATTTAACATCCTTTATCTCTAGTATTATTTTATTTTTGTTTTGATATTATATATTCTAGTTTTTTATTTTCATATGATAATTATAGAATCTCAGACTTTTTTTGAGACAATTAATCTTAAATGATGATGACATATTATGTTGAAAGAATTGATTATCATCTAATTTAATCATATGTGAGATCTCATCCCAAAATTGATAAGTAAGATAATAGTGAGATATAGATAGGTGTATATGATGATGATGGAACCTGAAGAAAAGACTGATTGACTTATGGCTAGGTTTGTAGCAAGAAATTTTATATAGACTTATGACATTAATGATTGAGACACTTTTTCTCATGAGGTCAAAATAGTTATTATTAGGTTAATTTTATTTATAGCATCATATAGATAGATTGTGTATTAGTTAAATATAAAAAATGTGTCATTTCATTGTGATGTAGAAGAAGAAGTATTCATATAATAGTTATTGAGATTCATTATTTCTCCATATAGGGAGGAGATGGTAGCACATGCTATTAGGTGTGCTTTCATTGGGTGCTCTTGTACTTAGAAGAAATATAATTATTATTAACTAGAGTTTAAGAGATTTATTATAAGTGTGGATGTCATATTTTTTGAGGACTAGTCATTTTTAAGGACTTGATCCAAGATAACATACATTCATACATTATAGTAGTATGCTCATTTTCTTGTCTATTAGTTGTTCCTCTTGGCAGAATAATAATTGATTTTGCTTATATGCCTACACTTGATATAACTAGTATGAATGATTTTGAGAAGAGTTGTATCATCTCTCCTAAGGCAATACCAGTATGTCTATGAGTGTTTCATTGGACACGAAGTGTGAATTTTCTCAGGAGAGATAGACGATAGTTGATAGACTTGATGATTAGATATAAAAGCATAAATTAGATGAATACATTCACAATTCATTCCAAATAAATTTTTTATCATATTAGCAAATTTTGCTTGGTAGTAATTTGGACTTTTTGATTGTATTATGAAATATATCAAAGATATATTCTATTTAGCATCCTTTTTCTTGAGTATGATTTTATTTTTGTTTTCTTATTATATATTTTAGTCTTTTATCTTTAATTGATAATTTTAGAATCTTATATTTTTTCTGAAATACTTAGTCATCCATGATGATGATATGTTATGTTGAAATAATTGAGTGTAATCATATTTAATTATATGTGTGATCGTATGCCAAATTGATTGATAAGCTAATAGTGGGATGTATATAGGTGTATAAGATGATGATGAGACCTGAAGAAAAGGTTGATCGACTTAAGGTTAGGTTAGTTGCAATAGGTCATATATAGATTTATGACATTAATGATTGAGACACTTTTTCTTATGTTGTTAAAATAGTCATCATTAAATTGTTAATTTCAATTGTAGCATCACTTAGATAGATTGTGTATTAGCTAAATATAAAAAATATGTATTTTGATGGTGATCTAGAGGAAGAAGTATTCATATAGCAATCATTGAGATTTACTATTTCTCCATATGGCGAGGAGATGGCTGCACATGTTGTTGGGTGTGCTTTCATTGGGTACTCTTGTATTTAGAAAGGGATATAATTGTTATTCATCAGAGTAAAATAGATTTATTATGAGTGTTGATGTTACATTCTTTGAAGGCTTATCTTTTTTTAAAAACTTGATCCAAGATAATATACATTTAGACATTTTAGTAGTATGCTCATTTTCTTGTCTAGTAGTTATTCTTCCTGAGGGAATAATGATATGAATGATTTTGAGAAGAGTAATATCACTTCTCCTAAGGTAGTATATTTAGGACGAGCCTAATGTGAGTGTTTCATTAGACACAAAGTGTGAGTTTTCTCAATAGAGGTAGTTGAGGGTTGATAGACTTGATGATCAGATCTAAAAGTATATATTAGTTGAATACGTTCAAAATGCATTCCAAATAAGTTTTTCGTCGTATGAGTAGATCTTGCTCCGAGTAACAACTTGAATTTTTTGATTGTATTAAGGAACCAAAGGCATATTCTACTTAATATCCTTCATCTCGAGTGCTATTTTATATTTATTTTGGTATTATATTTTTTTATTTTTTATCCTCATTTGATAATTACAGAATTTCACACTCTTTCTGAGATACTTAGTCATCAATGATGATAATATGCTATTTTGAAAGAATTGAGTATAATTATATTTAATCAAATTTGAGATTTGATCTCAAAATTGATAGGTAAGCCAATAGTGAGATGCAGATAGGTGTATACGTTGATGAAGGGACTTGAAGAAAAAGTTGATTAACTTAAGGATATGTTGGTAGAAAGAAGTTTTGTATATTATGATATTAATTATTAAGATTTTCTTTCTCATATGGTCAATATAGTCACCATTAGGTTATTAATTTTAATTGTAGCATCACGTAGATAGATCGTGTATCAGTTAAATATAAAAAACATGTTATTTTATGGTGATGTAGAGGAAAAAAATATTCATATCGTAATTATTGAGATTCACTATTTCTAAGAGCAAAGGTATGATGTGTAGATTGTGAGACATTTTATGGCCTAAGTAGTCTCATAGTATATGATTTAATAAATTTTATTGGTACTCACTATTTTACCTTAGGAGATATATTTCAGATAATTCTTATTCTTTTTTACGTTGACAGTATATCAAAAGATGAATATGTGATGTTAATTATAGATATCAAAAAAATTAATGATAAGAAATGATCAATGGAATATATTATATCTAATATTATTTCTACAGATGGAGTTACAGACGAAAGATTTGGGATGCTAGAAGTGTTTTCTTGTTATAGAGATTAAATACTCAAGATGTACTATTTTTATTTCTAAAGAGGAGATACACTTTAAATATTTTATTTGATCTTGGTATATTATGATGTGTACTTGATAGGTTACTACTTGATCCAAGTGTAGATTTATCTACAAATATTGGTTCGATAATAAACTTAATTAAATATAGGTTATTCATAGAATAATTAAATTATTTGACAATGACTAGACTATATATTACTTAAACTGTTAGTATAGTTAGTCATTTTTAGACCATCATAAATAAATTCATATGAATGAAGTGTTTAAGCTTTTGAGGTATGTGGAAAAATTTTAGAATGTGGAATTACATTTAGAGATCATGGGCTTAATTGGATATAAATATATTTCAATTCTAGTTGGCATTATCGATTACAAAATAAGATCCACTATAGGTTTTCGTGGTTTGTTTTGCACATAACCTTATCTCCTAGAAGAGTAAGAAGTAGAGTATAAAGTTATGACATCAAGTATATGTGAGCTTCAATAGACTACTCACTTATAGGAGGAGCCTTGTCTAAGGTTAGAATCGATGACGCCCAGGTAGCTCGGCACATTGTACTGATAGTATTGTATGATAAAACAAAATATATCGAGATTGATTATTTTTTTAATTGGATGAAGTTTCATGATAGTTTGATTGCTATAACCTACGCACTTACTAGCAATTAGACAACTTTATAAAGACTCTCATAGGATCTCAAGTTATTTTATCTCTTTTAAGCTAGAGACTTGTGATATGTATGTCACATTTAGAAGTGAAAATTGAGTTTTTAGTTATTTTATATTATTTTTATTTCTTTTTTATTGTTTTGAAGTAAACTTGTGTGTTGGCTAAAATCATATAAATGTGATCTTGTTGTTTCAAACCTTCAATTATTCATTTTTAATAAGAAAATATATATTTTTGTTTTCTTTCTTTCTTCATATACTCTCTTTGCTCTCATGTTGTAAACCTAAGCGAGTTTACAATTATTAATGACAATCTATTTTTTATTCTTGCATTCTTCTAGTTAAATACTCTTCAATACTAATGATATATTAAAAAAATTGAGTTAATTCTATTATACTCACAATATTTTTTAAATATTTAGTTGTACTTAAAGTACACTAGAATATTCAAGCAACATTATGATTTATTTCGCATATTACTAAGATTGTATGCAAAAAATATAAAAAAATGTACTTATTAGTCGTATATCATCATTTCCAATTCACTTGAGTCAAGTAAATTTATTTTGTATACCCTTAAACTTTTATTTTGAATATTGACATTGATATACTTATGAATATATTTTAATTTTTTTATAATCAAGTGTATTGTTTATCAAATTGAGTGTTTTCATCATATATTTTTTTAAATTGAGTTTAAACTTTATTTGTTTCATTTCATTTAATTAAATGATAAATTCTAATAATGCAATGAATATATGAAATTATTTAATTATTTTTTAAAAAATATAATATATTAGTTGTAGTTTTATTATATTTTTGTTTTTTCATTTATGTTTATGATGAGAGCACACAACTTGTGAGAGGCTCCAATTATATATATTTTCTATATATATTTCTAGACATAATTCTATATGAAATATTTTGGGAGACTCATATTTTTTTGGTGTAGAAATAACTTATTTTACTAGTTATATCTTGTCACATAAGAGATATTTACTTGATATTCTTATATGTATTGATTTTTAAGTTATGCTTCAGTAAATACTTATATTAATCAATATATTAAATTCACTTTTAATGTGATCGCTTTAGTTAATTCTATTTTTTATAAGAGAATTATATGGATGAGTAATTATCTGATTATGATCAGATTTGTTATAACATATATAGTCATTATAGTTAATATAGTTAATTATTTTCTAAATTCTTTTTGGCAGATTCACTTTGATGTATCTCTTCGTATATTGAGCTATGTGAAAAAGTCTCTAGGACTTGAGATATTTCTCATGAATTATGAGCACTTGTAGTTAGCTGGATATTATTTTGTATTTTTTTGGAGATAATTTTATCTCTTAAGAAAATAAAAGATATATAGTTATTTTGAGATTTAATACAAAAGTAGAATTCAAATTGATTGTAATAGTTACATGTGAAATACTTTGAATGTTGTATCTATTTGAAGAGATTATATATGTACTTTTTTTTCTTACTATTCTTTAATATGATAGTCTTACAGTAAGATGTATAGTATCAAATTCAGTGATTCACAAGTAGACGAAACACTTGAGGTGAATTGCTTCTACATATGAGAAAATTCAGATTGAGATAATTATTATAACATAAATTTAGGCAGTAGAGAAGCTTGTGGACATTATGATAGACTTTGAAGAGATATTAGTTTTTTTTTCTCCAAGTTTTGTGTTGTGAACTTATGGGTACCTAATTTGATGGGGTTGTTGTAATATATATATATATATTATTTATATTTATATTTTTGATAGAAGAACTTGATATTTAATTCGTTTCAATCACTTTTGTTCATTTTATAAGAGAATTTGATATATTAATTTTTATTAAGTATTTATTATATTTATTTTTTAGTTGAAAAATAACGAATATATAAATACTATGATGAAACTCAAATAAATACAAAATATGTAGGGGTATTGGCTTGTACAAGGGTATTATTAGCTATAGCAATGTTAAACACAAATAAATTTAGTGTTTCACAAGTAGACGAAACACTTAGAGGTGAATTGCTTCTACATGACTGAGAAAATTTTGGATGAAATAATTATTATAACATAAATTAAAATAGCAGTGCAGCTAGTAGACTTTATAATGATGGCTTTGAAGAGATTTTTTTTTAAGTTTAGTGTTATGGACTTCTGGGCATCAATTTGATAGGGTTGTAGTCTTTGTATATTTTTTTGTTTTCTGTACTTTTGATGGAAGTATGTGATATTTAATTTATCTCAATTATTTTTATTTATTATTTAAGTGTATTTGATATATTAATTTTTATAAAGTATCAATTATATTTATCTTTTTAATGTTGTTTCCTAATAGTTGCAAAATAACTAATATATAAAATATTTTGATGAAACTCAAATAAATACAAAATATGTATGGATATTGGCTTGTACAATGGTATTATTAGCTATAGCAATATTAAAGACTTTTCATTCAAAAAAAAGTAGTAAAAAATTACTTAGTACAAGTCTTGACTCATGAGTTCACAACTTAATCAGAGATGAGTCTAGTTGTAGAAATGATTATAATAATTATACCTCAAGGGAAGCCAACAACCTATAAGGAAGGAAATCTAGTTTGTTCTTCCTTAGAAATAATAATAAACTTAGTAGTTATATCTTGAAAAGACTTAGGTGTGGAATTAGTAGTGTGATGCTACTTCATAAATTCAAAATTTCCTCCATAACTCGTGATATAACATCAATACATATCTTGAGTTTTCTCTAATTTATCATAATGAAAATAAATATTAGTAGTCTACATAAAAACACTTATTCCTACTCTCCCTCCATCACATAGAGCAATAAGAATTAATAAAATAATATGGCTAATTATCCTCACTCCACTTGGTCCAAAAACTATTGTAAATACTTGAATGACTCTAATAAATTTCAGCACAAGTAGAAAATTCAATCTCAATCAAAATTTAAATTAGTTATATTGAATATTAATCTCTTAAGGAATACAAATATAATCTAATCAAACAGATTATTCTATCTAATTAGAGTTATCAAATTAGTTGAGGTGTGTATATTACTAGGCCAGATTGGGCATAATGATTGTACCATGATCTGACATAGTGTGCTGGGCCACTGGGAAATGTGAATCAAATGGGTTATAGTTCTAGACTTGTATTCATTAACTTGATGGGGGTAATGCAGTTTTATAGTTTTAATATTTTCTTTTGTTTTTTTTTATTTTGTACTGTATTATTGATGGAAACACATAACATATAAGTTATCCTAATCTAGAGATATCTAGGGAGTTGGGTGACTTGGGCATGACTTGTGATAGACCAAATTTAGTTGTGCTAGGCCCGACATGACGCAATCTAGAATTGTGTTTGGATCGACCTTGTGCTGGCCCATGGCATAGTTGATGCTATGTCATGCTAGGATTGCACGGGGCATATGCCAAGCCTACCTTTTATATTGTGTTGGCACGACGTGGCTTGAGTACCCAATTCATTTCATGTCCAGCACAATATGGTGGTCTAACTGAGCTACCAAAATTCGAGGCATGCCAAGTCGACATAGTCCAATTGATATCTTTATTTTTATCATATTTGTTCATTATTAAGAGCTTGTTTAATCATTTTTCTTATTGAGTATTGATTACATATTATTGTATGGCTTAAAACTCAATAGTTATAGTTAATAATAAAATAACTGAGCTACAAGTCACACACATGCACATCTTATATTTGCATAGTTTTAATTTGGTGCATCATTCAGGTTCCTCCAAAAGGCTTGGACAAATCCAAATGGAAAGGAAGAAAATTGCATAATGACTCAATGCCAACTCTGAAGTCCGGGAATGCCAGGTGATTTTAATTGTATTCATACGCTTGGAATTATTAGGAATTATGTTTTTTTATGTATTTTATGCATAGAATCTTTAAGGTGGATAAGATTTGGTGGGCTTGCCTAAATTAGTCATCTTTTTAGTCTCTTGTAAGTTGTGTGCCTAAATTATAAATAAATTGTGTATTTTCCAAAAAAAAACAAAAAAAACCATAAACCCTAAACTTTAAAACTTAAACTATAACCCTAATCCATAAACCCTAAATCCTAAATCTCATGTTTTACACTTTTATAATCAAATGACTACGTGTTAAATTTAAATTGAAATTCACATCTTTTAGGAACGTCACAGATTTATCTTTTTGTATATGTAACACATAGTCATGACTCAATGGGTGAGTTATAGATTCGGTCTATTTCTTGCTTTAGATTATTGTAGCATTAGCAATGGTCATGATTGTATATTTTGTCTCTAGAACACAAAATCATATCGATGAGAATATGCTTTAACTTATTTAACATATTGTTATGGCACTAAGAATGATCATGAATTCATATTTAATCACTATAATACTGGGTCACAATTTTGGGTATGACCATTGCTTGTGCATTTTATTTTTATATTGCAAAGTCATTGCACTAGGAATGATTGTAACTTTGGATATTCCTCAAGAGCAAAAGTCATGACCCTAGAAATAGTTAAAGCTCGAGTACTACTCTTTATAACTTTCTATATCTAAAATTTTTGGGATTGGAAATATCACTATGGCTTTTTCCTTTGATTTGTGACCTCAAGTATCAATATGCAAGGCTAATATTTTGAGCAATGATTAAAACCTTTTATATTTTGAATATGATTCATTTACACCTTTTTGGGTATTGTGAGCTTGTAACAGAACTCATTTAATATAAAAAGAAAGAAATGATACTTTTCATATCTATGAGGATATAATAAAAAGGCTTAGACATGTTAATAAAATAAATATTTTGATTCTTGATTGAAAGAGAGCCCATACTTCTTGCCTTGCTCAAACTGCCTTGTGGCTAGTTTGTTCTAATAGGCTACAAGGTGGTTATTTTTTTATAGGTGAACTAAGTTTTAAAAAAATTGCTTTGAGTGTGTGCATGAGAGATATTTTATAAGAAATTACAATAATCAATATAAATAGCATCCTCAACAACTAGCTATTTCAAAACATAAGGGTACAACTTTGGTTTGGTCTGTTAGCGTACATGAGTTAAATTACCTTTCATAGCCCAGTGATTCAACATCAAATATGATGAGATAGAATAGAGATAAAGTAAAAGCTCCTATTATATTGGTTAGAGCTTTAGCAATCATTCTAGAGTTGAGAGAGGAACAAAATAAATTATTTTAATTATACAGTATAATTTTAATTTTTATTATAATTATTTATCAGTTTAATGTTATAGAAATATTAATTACAAAATAAATTATTAGTGAGACAGATCCAATTTAAATTAAACGAATATATCCTAAATAATAAAGAATAAATCTCATTTTTTTGATTTAAATTTTAAATATTCATTTTAATTATTTATTTGTTTATTTTTATATAATTATTAATTAAAAAATAAATTATGAGTTAGACAAATATAATTTATATAAATTATTTTTCATACAAAAAATATAGATAAACTTATTAAAATAAAAAAAAATTAAAAACAAAAAATTATTATATAGTAATATAATTTGCTTTGCTTCTGAATCATTATAGGTTTTATAATTATATTTTAATTGAGATCTATCTTATTAATAATAGAGTATTAATTTATTTTTTGATCATAATTAGAATATTTATCAATAATATTGTTTATATTGAATATATGTGATATAAATATAATGATTATTATAACTAAATATTGAATTCACATTTAAAAAAATTTAAAAATTATTATATTTTCAAAGGTTATAACCATTGAAAATATAATAAAATAATAAAAATAAAGATTTTGTTATTTTAATTTTTAAATAAAACATATAAACCACAAAATACATACACAGTTAAATTAGTAAACTTCTAAAGCCCGTAATGCCTAAATACATAAACCATTAAACTGCTATATACTACTTAATAATTAAGAAATCTAATTTTTATTTCAATTTATTATAATTTTAAATATTCATTTTTAATTATTTATTAGTTTATTTTTATATAAATTTTTATTACAAAATAACTTATGAGTGCGACATATATAATTTAAATAATTTATTTTTAATAAAAAAAAATATATTCTTATAAAAGAAGTACAAATTTAAAAATTAAAAATAATTATCTAATTTTATTTTTTACTTTAATTTTGAATCAATTTGAGTTTTGTAAAAATTTTTTAATTAATATCCATCTTATTATTAATAGTTTATTAATTTAATTTTTGATCATTATTATAATATCTATCAATAAAATTGTTTATATTGAATTTATATGATATATAATTATTAAAATTATTACAACTAAATATTGTATTCACATTTTAAAAAATTTTAAATATAATTATATTTTCAAAATTTATAACCTATGAAAATGACAAAAAATTACCAATTTTTTTTGGTTATTTTATTATTTAAATAAAACCTATAAACCACTAAATGCCTAAAAACATAAATCGCTAAACTCCTAAATGACAAAACTTCTAAATACTTAAACTATTAAATTGGTATACATTAATAATAAATCATAAATCTCATTTTAATTTTTATTTTAATTATTTATCAGTTTATTTTTATATAAATATTAATTACAAAATAAATTATTAGTGTGACAGATCTATTTTAAATAATTTTTTTTATCAAAAAAATATATATGCTTATAAAAAGAGGCAAAATTTTAAAAACAAAAATTTATTAAAATGAAATTTATGATTTATTATTAATGTATACTAGTTTAATTGTTTAAGTATTTAAAAGTTTCATCATTTAGAAGTTTAACGATTTGTGTTTTTAGGTATTTAGTGGTTTATAGGTTTTTTATAAACAATAAATTAACAAAAGAAAATTTTGTAATTTTTTCTTATTTTCATAGGTTATAACCTTTGAAAATATAATAATATTTAAGATTTTTTGAAATGTAAATATAATATTTAGTTATAATAATATTAATAATAATATATCATATAAATTCAATATAAACAATTTTATTGATAGATATTATAATAATGATCAAAAATTAAATTAATAAACTATTAATAATAAGATAGATATTAATTAAAAAATATTTACAAAGCCCAAATTGATTCAGAATTAAAGTAAAATATATTACTGAATAATAATATTTAATTTTTAAATTTTTTATTATTTTATAAGCGTAAATACTTTTATTGATTAAAAATAGATTATTTAAATTATATTTCTCGCATTCATACTTTATTTTGTAATAAATATTTCTATAAAAATAAACTAATAAATAATTAAAATGAATATTTAAAATTATAATAAATAGAAATAAAAATTAGATTTATTAATTATTAAGTAGTATATAGCAGTTTAAAGGTTTAAGTATTTAGGCATTACTAGGTTTAAAAGATTACTGATTTAACTATGTATGCATTTAGTGGTTATAGGTTTTATTTAAAAATTAAATAAACAAAAAATGTATTTTTATTATTTTTTGATATTTATATATGTTATAACCTTTGAAAATATAATAATTTTTAAATATTTTTCAAAAGTGAATTCAATATTTAGTTATAATAATCATTATATTTATATTTCATATAAATTCAATATAAAAAATTTTATTGATAAATATTCTAATAATGATCAAAAAATAAATTAATAATCTTTTATTAATAAGATAGATATCAATTAAAATAAAATTATAAAACCTAAAATGATTTAGAAGGAAAGCAAAATATATTACTATATAATAAATTTTTGTTTTGAAATTTTTTCTTCTTTTTAGAAGTTTATCTATATTTTTTGATGAAAAATAATTTATATAAATTATATTTGTGTAACTCATTATTTATATTGTTATTAATATTTAATAAAAATAAACAAATAAATTATTAAAATGAATATATTAAATTATAATGAAAAAAATAATATTGATATTTATTATTTATTATTTAGGGTATACTAGTTTAAAAGTTTTATCTTTTTAGGGTTTTAGAGATTTAGGAGTTATTGATTTAAGTGTTTAGCATTTAGTGGTTTATAGGATTTATTTAAACAATGAAATAACAAAAAAATTATTTTTGATATTTTCTCACATTTTCAAAGGTTATAACCTTTGAAAATATAATAATTTTAAATTTTTTTAAAAATGTGAATACAATATTTTGTAATAAGAATCATTAAAATTATATATCATATAAACTAAATATAAATAATTTTATCGATAGATATGATATCAATTATCAAAAAATAAGTTAATGTGCTAGTATAAATATGATAGATATAAATTAAAATATAATTGCAAAACCTAAAATTATTCAAAATCCAAGTAAAATTTATTACTAAATAATAATTTTTATTTTTTAGTTTTTGATTCTTTTTATAAGCTTATTTTTTTTTTGATGAAAAATAAATTTTTAAATTATATTTGTATCACTCATAATTTATTTTGTAATTAATATTTTAATAAATTATTTAAATTATAATTAAGGTTTACGAGTTTAAAGGTTTAAGTATTTAGGGGCTTTTGTGTTTAGAAGTTTAGAGGTTTAAGTGTTTTGGCATTTAGTGGTTTATAAGTTTTATTTAGATAATGATATAACAAAAAATTTATTTTTATTATTTTTAAAATTTTTGAAGGTTATAACCTTTGAAAATATATTAATTTTTAAATTTTTTTCTAATGTAAATATAATATTTAGATATAATAATCTTAATAAATATAAGTCATTTAAATTCAATATAAATAATTACATTACTAGATATTATAATAATGATCAAAAAAATTTAATAAACTATTATTAATATGATAGATATTATTTAAAAAGTATTTGTAAAATCTAAATTTATTCAAATCAAAGTAAAATATATTACTAAATAATAATTTTTTTTATGTTTTGCTTTTTTTATAAGTTTATATTTTTGTTATTAAAAATAAATTATTTAAATTATATTTGTCTTACTCATAATTTATTTTTTAATTTATAATTCTTTAATAATAAACTAATAAATAATTAAAATGAATATTTAAAATTATAATGAATACAAATAAAATTGAGATTTACTATTTATTATTCAGGATATACCGGTTTAATGGTTTAAGTATTTAGGTGTTTTGTTGTTTATGAGTTTAGTGATTTAATTGTTTAGACATTTAGTGATTTATAGTTTTTATTTAAAGAATGAAAAAACAAAAAATTTAATTTTTTGATTTTTTTTTAATTTTTGAAGGTTATAACCAATGAAAATATAATAATTTTTAATTTTTTTTTAATGTGAATATAATATTTAGTTATAATAAGCTTAATAATTATATATAATGTAAACTCAATATAAATAATTTTATTGATAAATATTATAATAATGATCGATAAATAAATTAATAAACGAGTATTTATAAGAATGATATAAATTAAAATATAATTATAAAATCTAAAATGATTCAAAATCAAAATAAGCTATATTACTAAATAATAATTATTTATTTTTTAAAATTTGCCTTTTTTTATCCGCATTTTTTTAATGAAATATAAATTATTTAAACTAAATATGTCGCACTAATAATTTATTTTGTAATTAATATTTCTATAAAAATAAACTGATAAATAATTAAAGTGAATATTTAAAATTATAATGAATACTAATAAAAATTAGATTTATGATTTATTATTTGGACTATACTAATTTAATGTTTTAAGTATTTATGGGCTTCAGGGTTTAGGAGTTTTTTCATTTTAGAATTTAGTCAATTACTGGTTTATAGGTTTTATATAAAAAATAAAATAACAAAAAATATATTTTTGTTATTTTTTCTCATTTTTGAATGTTATAACATTTGAAAATATAATAATTTATAATTTTTTTTTGAAAAGCAAATATACTATGAAGTTATAATAATCATAATAATTATATATCATATAAATTCAATATAAACTATTTTATTGATATATATTATAATAATGATCATATAAAAGTAATAAACAATTATTTATAAGATAAATATTGTTTAAAATATATTTTCAAACCCTAAAATGATTCAAAATCAAAGTGAAATATTTTATGAAATATTAATTTTAAATTTTTAAATTTTTGTATCCATTTATAAGCCTATATATTTTTTGATGAAAAATAAAATATTTAAATTATATTTATTTCACTAATAATTTATTTTTATTTTATATTTCTATAAAAATAATCTAATAAATAATTAAAATGTATATTTAAAATTATAATGAATACTAATAAAAATGAGATTTATTATTTATTATTTATTATTTATTATTTTGGGTATAACTATTTAATTGTTTAAGTTTTTTGTGGTTTTTGGGTTAATGAGTTTATTGTTTTATATGTTTACACATTTAGGTGTTTATAGGTTTTATTTAATCAAAGAAATAACAAAAAATTTATTTTTATGAAATTTCATAATTTTCAAATGTTATAACCATTAAAAATATAATAATTTTTTAATAGTTATGAAATATGAATACAATACTTAGTTATAATTATCTTAAAAATTATATTTGTGTAAATTCAATATAAAAAAATTTATTAATATATATTATTATAATGATCAAAAAATAAAATAATTAACTATTATTAATAAGATAGATATTAAATAAAATATATTTGCATAACCCAAAATAATTCAAAATCAAATTATATTATATTACTAAATAAAATTTTAAATTTTTGAAATTTTGTTTATTTTTATAAGCTTATTTTTTTTTCATAAAAAATAATTTATTTAAATTATATATGTCTCACACATTATTTAATTTGTAATTAATATTTCTATAAAAATAAACTAAAAAATAATTAAAATGAATATTTAAAATTATAATGAATACAAATAAAAATGAAATTTATGATTTATTATATGACGTATACCGGTTTAATGGTTTGATTATTTAGGAGTTTTGTCGCTTAGGAGTTTATCAATTTATGTTTTTAGGCATTTAGTGGTTTATAGGTTTTATTTATATAATAAAAATAAAAATTTTTTTTTTAGATTTTTTCTGATTTTCAAAGTTTATAACCATAAAAAATAAATTAATATTTAAAATTATTTGAAATGTGAATATAATATTTAGTTATTATAATATTAATAATTATATATGATATAAATTCAATATAAATAATTTTATTAATAGATATTATAATTATGATCAAGAAATAAAATAATAAACTATTAACAATAAGATAGATATTAATTAAAAAATAATTACAAAACCCAAATTTATTGAAAATTAAAGTAAAATATATTACTGGATAATAATTTTTAATTTTTAAATTTTTACTTCTTTTATAAGCGTATATATATATTTTTATTATAAATAAATTATTTTAATTATATGTGTCGCACTCATAATTTATTTTGTAATAAAAATTTCTATAAAAAAACTAATAAATAATTAAAATGAATATTTAAAATAATAATTAATTGAAATATAAATTCAATTAATTAAGTAGTATATAGATGTTTAATGGTTTATGTATTTAGGCATTACGGGGTTTAGGAGTTTACTGATATAACTATGTGTGCATTTAATAGTTTATAGGTTTTATTTAAAAAATAAAACAACATAAAATTTATTTTTATTATTTTTTCATATTTCCAAAGGTTATAACCTGGAAAATATAATAATTTTTAAATTTTTTTCAAAAGTGAATTAAAAATTTTAGTTATAATAATCATTATATTTAAATATCATATAAATTCAATATAAACAACTTTATTGATAAATATTCTAATAATGAACAAAAAATAAATTAATAAATAATTATTAATAAGATAGATATCAATTAAAATATAATTACAAAATCTAAAATGATTCAGAAGGAGAGCAAAATATATTACTATATATTAAATTTTATTTTTAAAATTTTTTATTCTTTTTATAAATTTATCTATATTTTTAGATAAAAAATAATTTATATAAATTATATTTGTCAAACTCATAATTTATTTTGTAATTAATATTTATATAAAAATAAACAAATAAATAATTAAAATGAATATTTAAAATTAAAATGAAAAAAATAATATTGAGATTTATTATTTATTATTTAGGGTTACCAGTTTAAAAGGATTATTATTTATTATTTAGGGTTTTAGAGATTTAGAAGTTATTGAATTTAGTGTTTAGGAATTTAGTGGTTTATAGTTTTAATTTAAATAATGAAATAACAATTAAATTATTTTTGATATTTTTTCAAATTTTCAAAGATTATAACCTTTGAAAATACAATAATTTAAAATTTATTTAAAAATGTGAATACAATATTTAGTAATAATAATTATTATAACAATATATAATATAAACTAAATATAAACAATTTTATTGATAGATATTATATCAAATATCAAAAAATAAATTAATAAACTATTTTAATATGATAGATATAAATTAAAATTTAATTACAAAAACTAAAATGATTAAAAATCAATGTAAATTTATTACTAAATAATACTTTTTGTTTTTTACTTTTTGCCTCATTTTATAAGATTATATATTTTTTGAAAAAAAAAAGAAATTATTTAAATTATATTTGCTTCACTCATAATTAATTTTGTAATTAATATTTCAATAAATTTTTTAAATTATATTTAAGGTTTACTAGTTTAAAGGTTTAAGTATTTAGGGTCTTTGGGGTTTAAGAGTTTAGAGATTTATGTGTTTAGGTATTTAATGGTTTATAAGTTATATTTAAACAATGATATAACAAAAAATAAATTTTTTGTTATTTTTTCTCATTTTTTAAGGTTCTAACCTTTGAAAATATAACAATTTTTAAATTATTTTTAAATGTGAATGCAATATTTAGTTTTGATAATATTAATAATTATATATCATATAAATTCAATATAAACATTTATATTGATATATATTATATTAATGATCAAAAAATAAATTAATAAACTATTATAATAAGATAGATATTATTTAAAATATATTTGCAAAACCTAAATTTATTCAAAATCAAAGTAAAATAAAGTACTAAACAATAATGTTTTTGATGTATTCCTTCTTTTTATAAGTTTATATTTTTTGTCTTAAAAGTATATTATTTAAATTATATTTGTCTTACTCAAATTTATTTTGTAATAAATATTTCTATAAAAATAAACTAATAATAATTAAATGAATATTTAAAATTATAATAAATAGATATAAAAATTAGATTTATTAATTATTATGTACTATATAGTGGTTTAATGGTTTATGTATTTAGGTATTACGGGGTTTAGGAGTATAATGATTTAATTGTGTATGCATTTAGTGGTTTATTGGTTTTATTATAAAATAAAATAACAAAAAATTATTTTTATTATTTTTTAATATTTTCAAAGGTTATAACCTTTGAAATATAATAATTTTTAATTTTTTTTAAAAGAGAATTCATATTTAGTTATAATAATCATTATATTTATATATCATATAAATTCAATATAAACAATTTCAGTGATTACTATTCTAATAATGATAAAAAAAATTAATAATCTATTATTAATAAGAGAGATATCAATTAAAATATAATTACAAAACAATAAATGATTCATAAGCAAACAAAATATATTACTATATAATAATTTTTTGTTTGTAAATTTTTTTATTTTAAAAAGTTTATCTATATTTTTTGATTAAAAATAATTTACATAATTATATTTTGTCTAACTCCTA
>JAREIK010000843.1:0-62315 GCA_029783825.1 Sapria himalayana | reverse complement strand
ATTACTAAATAACTTTTTGTTTTTTACTTTTTGCCTCATTTTATAAGATTATATATTTTTTGAAAAAAAAAGAAATTATTTAAATTATATTTGCTTCACTCATAATTACTTTTGTAATTAATATTTCAATAAATTTTTTAAATTATATTTAAGGTTTACTAGTTTAAAGTTTAAGTATTTAGGGTCTTCGGGGTTTAAGAGTTTAGAGATTATATGTGTTTAGGTATTTAATGGTTTATAAGTTATATTTAAACAATGATATAACAAAAAATAAATTTTTTGTTATTTTTCTCATTTTTTAAGGTTCTAACCTTTGAAATATAACAATTTTTAAATTATTTTTAAATGTGAATGCAATATTTAGTTTTGATAATATTAATAATTATTATCATATAAATTCAATATAAACATTTATATTGATATATTTATATTAATGATCTAAAAAATAAATTAATAAACTATTATAAATAAGATAGATATTATTTAAAATATATTTGCAAAACCTAAATTTATTCAAAATCAAAGTAAAATAAAGTACTAAAACAATAATGTTTTGACTGTATTCCTTCTGTTTTATAAGTTTATATTTTTTGTTCTTAAAAGTATATTATTTAAATATATTTGTCTTACTCATAATTTATTTTGTAATAAATATTTCTATAAAAATAACTAATAAATAATTAAATGAATATTTAAAATTATAATAAATAGATATAAAAATTAGATTTATTAATTATTATGTACTATATAGTGGTTTAATGGTTTAGTATTTAGGTATTACGGGGTTTAGGAGTATAATGATTTAATTGTGTATGCATTTAGTGGTTTATTGGTTTTATTTATAAAATAAAATAACAAAAAATTATTTTATTATTTTTAATATTTTCAAAGGTTATAACCTTTGAAAATATAATAATTTTTAATTTTTTTTAAAGAGAATTTCAATACTTTAGTTATATAATCATTATATTTATATATCATATAAATTCAATATAAACAATTTCAGTGATTACTATTCTAATAATGATAAAAAAAAATTAATATATTATAATAGAGAGATATCAATGAAAATATAATTACAAAACAATGAAAATGATTCATAAGCAAACCAAAATATATACTATATAATAATTTTTGTTTTGTAAATTTTTTTATTTTAAAAAGTTTTATCTATATTTTTTTGATTAAAATAATTTACATAAATTATATTTGTTCTAACTCATAATTTATTTTTTTAATTAATATTTATATAAAAATAAACAAATAAATAATTAAAAGAATATTAAAATTATAATGAAAAAATATGAGAATTATTATTATTATTTAGGATATACCGGTCTAATTTTTAATTATATCTGCGTCCACTAATAATTATTTTGTAATTAATATTTCTATTAAATAAACTGATAAATAATTAAAATAAAAATTTAAAATTATACTGAAAAAAATTAAAATGAGATTTATGATTATTATTAATGTATACCAATTAATAGTTTAAGTATTTAGATGTTTGTCATATAGGTGTTTAGCGATTCATGTTTTACAGGCCTTTAGTGGTTTATAGTTTTATTTAAACAATAAAATAACAAAAAAAAAATTTAATTTTTCGTCATTTTCATAGGTATAACCTTTGAATATATAATAATATTTAAAATTTTTGAAATGTGAAATACAATATTTAGTTATAATAATTTAATAATTATATATCATATAAATTCAATATAAACAATTTTATTGATAGATATTATAATCATTTCAAAAATTAAATTAATAAACTAATAATAATAAGATAGATATTAATTAATAATATTTACAAAAACCCAACTGATTTCAAAATTAAAGTAAAAAATATTAGTGGATAATAATTTTAATTTTTAAAATTTTACTTATTTTATAAGCGTAATATATATTTTTTTATTAAAAATATATTATTTAAATTTATTTATAGCACTCACAGTTTAGTTTGTATATAAAATTTATATTTAAATAAACTAAAAATAATTAAAATGAATATTTAAAAATTATAATAAATTAAAAAAAAATTAGATTTATTAATTATTAAGTAGTCAATTGCGGTTTAAGGTTTATGTATTTAGGCATTACGGGCATTAGAAGTTTACTATTTAACTATGATGCATTTAGTGGTTTAGAGGTTTTATTAAAAATTAAATAACAAAAATATTTATTTTTATTATTTTTTTATATTTTCAAAGGTTATAACATTTGAAAATATAATAATTTTAAATTTTTTAAATGTGAATTCAATATTTAGTTATAATAATCATTATATTTATATTTCAAATAAATTCAATATAAACAATATTGATAATATTCTAATAATGATCACAAATATAAATTAATAGCTATTATTAATAAGATAATATCAATTAAAATATAATTACAAAACCTATAATGATTCAGAAGTAAACAAACTATATTACTATATAATAATTTTTTTGTTTTTTTTAATTTTTTTCTTAATAAGTTTATCTATATTTATTTGATGAAAAATAATTATATAAATTATATTTGTCTCCCTCATAATTTATTTTTTAATTAATATTATATAAAAATAAACAAATAAATAATTAAATGAATATTTAAAATTATAATTAAAAAATTAGATTTATTCTTTATATTTAGGGTATACCGGTTTAATTTAAATTATATCTGTCTTACTAATATTTTATTTTGAATTAATATTTCAATAAAAATAAACTGATAAATAATTAAAATAAAAATATAAAATTATATTGAATAAAATTAAAATGAGATTTATGAATTATTATTAATGTATACCAGTTTAATATTTTAAGTATATTAGATGTTTTGTCAGTTTAGGACTTTAGCGATTTATGTTTTTAGGCATTTAGTGGTTTATGGTTTTGTTTAAATAATGAAAAAACCAAAAAACTTATTTTGATATTTTTTCACATTTCAAAGGTTATAACCTTGACAATTAATAAATTTTAAAATTTTTTAAAAATGTGAATACAATAATTAGTAATAATAATCATTATAATTATATATAATAAACTAAATAAAACAATGTTATTGATAGATATGATATCAATTATCAAAAAATAAATTAATATGTTATTATTATATGATGGTATAAATTAAAATATAATTGCAAAACCTAAATTTATTCAAAATCCAAGTAAAATTTATTACTAAATAAAAATTTTTTTTTTAGTTTTTGCTTCTTTTTATAAGCTTATATTTTTTTTGATGAAAAATAAATTATTTAAATTATATTTAAGGTTAACGAGTTTAAAGGTTTAAGTATTTAGGGGCTTTTGTATTTAAGAGTTTAGAGGTTTAAGTGTTTAGGTATTTAGTGGTTTATAAGTTTTATTTAAACAATGATATAGCAAAAAATTTATTTTTATTATTTTTTCTAATTTTTGAAGATTATATCCTTTGAAAATATAATAATTTTTTAAATTTTTTTCAAATATAATATAATATTTATTTATAATAATCTTCATAATTATAATTCATTTAAATTCAATATAAATAATTATATTGCTAGATATTCTAATTATGATCAAAAAAAAGTAAATACACTACTTATACTCATATAGTATTATTTAAAAGTATTTGCAAAATCTAAATTTTATTCAAATCAAAGTAAAATATATTACTAATAATAATTTTTTTAAGTGTTTGCTTTTTTTATAAGTTTTATATTTTTGTTATTAAAATAACTTATTCAAATTATATTGGTCTCACTCATAATTTATTTTTATTTTATAATTCTATAATAATAAACTACTAAATAATTAAACTGAATATTTAAAATTATAATGAATACAAATAAAATGAGATTTATTATGTTTTATTCAGGATATACCGGTTTAATGGTTTAAGTATTAAGTGTTTGTGGTTTAGGAATTTTAGTGATTTAATTGTTTAGACCTTAGTGATTTATAGTTTTATTTAAAGAATGAAAAAAACAAAAAATATAATTTTGATTTTTTTTAATTTTTGAAGATTGTAACCTTTGAAAATATAATAATTTTAATTTTATATAATGTAAACTCAATATAAATAATTTTATTGATAGATATTATAATAATGATCAATAAATAAATTAATAAATTTGTATTTATAAGAAGATATAAATTAAAATATAATTGTATAATCTAAAATGATTCAAAATCAATATAAGATATATTATTAAATTATAATTTTTTATTTTTAAAATTGTGCCTATTTTTATAAGATTTTTTTTGATGAAAAATAAATTATTTAAATTATATATGTCGCACTAATAATTTATTTTGTAATTAATATTTTTATAAAAATAAATTGATAATTAATTAAAATGAATATTTAAAATTATAATGAATAGTAATAAAACTGAGATTTATGATATATTATTTAGACTATACTAATTTTATGTTTTAAGTATTTATGGGCTTCAGGGTTTATGAGTTTAGTCATTTTAGTATTTAGTCATTTATTGGTTTATAGATTTTATATTAAAAATAAAATAACAAAAAATTTATTTTTGTTATTTTTTCTCATTTTTGAAGGTCATAACCTTTGAAATTTAATAATTTTTAAATTTTTTTTTGAAAAGTGAAGACAATATCAAGTTTTAATAATCATAATAATTATATATAATATAAATTCAATATAAACTATTTAATTGATATTTATTAAAATAATGATCATAAAAAAATTAATAACTTTTATTAATAAGATAAATATTGTTTAAAAAATATTTGCAAAACCTAAAATGACTCAAAATCAAAGTGATACTTTACTAAATATTAATTTTAAATTTTTAAATTTTTGTATCCATTTATAAGCCTATATATTTTTTGATTAAAAATAAATTATTTAAATTATATTTGTCTCACTAATAATTTATTTTTTAATATATATTTTAATAAAATTAAACTAATAAATAATTAAAATGTATATTTAAAATTATAATGAATACTAAAAAAGAAGAGATTTATTATTTATTATTTAGGGTATAACTATTTAATTATTTAAGTTTTTTGTGGTTTTGGGGTTAAGGAGTTTATTGATTTATATGTTTACACATTTTCCTATTTATAGGTTTTATTTAATCAATGAAATAACAAAAAATTAATTTTTATGAATTTTGGTGATTTTCAATGGTTATAACCTTTAAAAATATAATAATTTTTAAATAGTTCTAAAATATGAATACTATACTTAGTTATAATAATCTTAATAATTATATTTGTTGTAGATTCAATATATAAAAATGTATTAATATATATAATAATAATGATCAAAAAATAAATTAATAAACTATTATTAATAAGATAGATATTAATTAAGATATATGTGCAGAACGTAAAATAATTCAAAATCAAAGTAAATTATATTACTAAATAAAATTTTAAATTTTTTAAATTTTATTTATTTTTATAAGCTTATTTTTTTTTTCATAAAAAGTAATTTATATAAATTATATCTGTCTTACTCATTATTTATTTTATAATTAATATTTCTATAAAAATAAACTAAAAAATAATTAAAATGAATATTAAATATTATACTGAATACAAATAAAAATGAGATTTATTATTTTTTATTTAGGTTATATAGGTTTAATGGTTTAAGTATTTAGGAGGGTTTTGGTGTTTAGGAATCTAGAGATTTAATTGTTTAGACCTTTAGTGATTTATAGTTTTTTTTAAAGAATGAAAAAACAAAAACTTTAATTTTTCGATTTTTTTTAATTTTTGAATATTGTAACCTTTGAAAATATAATAATTTTAAATTTTTTCAAATCTAAATATTATTTAGTTATAATAACTTAATAATTATAAGAGATTTTAATTGAATATAAGTAATTTTATTGTTCGATATTATAAAAATGATCAAATAATAAATTAATAAACTATTATTAATAAGATTGATTGCAATTAAAATACAATTGCAAAACCTATATATAATGATTCAAAATCAAAGTAAAATATATTACTAATTAATAATTTTTTGTTTTTAAATTTTACTTCTTTATATAAGCTTATTTTTTTTGATTAAAAATAAATTATTAAAATTATATTTGTCTCACTCATTATTTATTTTGTGATTGATATTTCTAAAAAAATAAACTAATAAATAATTAAAATGAATATTTAAAATTATAATGAATACAAATTAAAATAAGATTTATGATTTATTATATATGGTATGCCGGTATAATGGTTTGATTATTTAGTGGTTTATAGGTTTTATTTATATAATAAAAATTAAAAATTCTATTTTTGATTTTTTCTAATTTTCAAGGTTAGAACCTTTGAAAATAAAATAATTTTTAAAATTTTTTGAAATGTGAATACCATGTATAATTATATTAATCTTACTTATTATATATCATATAAATTCAATATAAATAATTTTAATGATAGAAATTATAATAATGATCAAAAATTTAATTAATAAAATATTATTAATATTATTAATATTAATTAAAATGTATTTAAATAACACAAAATGATTCAAAATCAAATAAAAATATCTTAATAAATAATAATATTTAATTTTTAAAATTTTATTTCTTTTTATAAACTTATATTTTTTTTATTAAAATAAATTATTTAAATAATATTTGTCTCACTCGAAATTTATTTTGTAATTAATTTTTGTAAAAAATTTAACTATAAATAATTAAAATTAATATTTAAAATTATAATAAATAGAAATAAAAATGAGATTTATTATTTATTAAGTAGTATATAGCTGTTAAAAGGTTTTGTATTTAGGGGTTTCGTGATATATGAGCTTACTGATTTAAGTAAGTAAGCATTTAATGATCTATAATTTTTATTTAAAAAATTAAATAACAAAAAATTTATTTTTTTTTTATTTTTTCACATTTTCAAAGGTTATAACCTTTGAAAATATAATAATTTTAAATTTTTTTTCAAAAGTAAATAGAATATTTAGTTATAATAATCATTATATTTATCTATTATATAAATTCAATATAAACATTTTTATTGATAAATATTCTAATAATGATGAAAAAATAACTCAATAATCTATTATTAATAAGATAGATATCAATTAAAATATATTTACAAAACCTAAAATGATCCAGAAGCAAAGCGAAATATATTACTATATAATAATATTTTGTTTTGAAATTTTTTTTTCTTTTAAAAAGTTTTCTATATTATTTTGATGAAAAAATAATTTATATAAATTATATTTGTGTAACTCATAATTTATTTTGTAATTAATATTTATATAAAAATAAACAAATAAATAATTATATTTGAATATTTAAAATTAAAATTAAAAAAAATGAGATTTATTCTTTATTATTTAGGATAAACCGGTTTAATTAAAATTATATCCGTCTCACTAATAATTTATTTTTTAATTAATATTTCTATAAAAATAAACTGATAAATAAATAAAATAATAATTTAAATTATACTGAATAATTAAAATAATTTATTTTGTTCCTCTCTCAACTCTAGAATAATTGCTAAAGCTCGAACCAAAATAATAGGAGCTTTTACTTTATCTCTATTATGTCTCATCATATTTGATGTTGAATCTCTGGGCTATCAAAGGAATTTGACTCATGTACGCTAACAGACTAAACCAAAGTTGTACCCCTATGTGTTTAAATAGCTAGTTGTTGAGGATCCTATTTATATTGATTATATAATTTCTTCTAAAATATCTCTCATGCACACACTCAAAGCAATTTTTTTAAAACATAGTTCACCTCTAAAAAAATAATTATCTTGTAGCATATTAGAACAAACTAGCCCCAGGGCTTTTTGAGCAAGGCAAGAAGTATGGGCTCTCTTTCAATCAAGAATCAAAAAATTTATTTTATTGGCATGTCTATGCCCCTTTTTTATATCCTCATGGATATGAAAAGTATCATTTCTTTCTTTTTATATTAAATGAGTTATGTATACAAGCTCACAATACCCAAAAAGGTCTAAATGAATCATATTCAAATGTATAAAAGGTTTTAATCATTGCTCAAAATATTAGTCTTGCATATTGACACTTGAGGTCACAAATCAATGGAAAATGCCATAGTGATATTTCCAATCCCAAGAATTTTAGCTATATAAAGTTATAAAGATTAGTACTCGATCTTTAGCTATTTCTAGGGTCATGACTTTTGCTCTTGAGGAATGTCCAAAGTTACAATCATTCCTAGTACACTGACTTTGCAATATAAAGATAAAATTCACAAGCTATGGTTATATCCAATACTGTGACCTAGTATTATAGTGATTAAATATGTATTCATGATCATTTTAGTTCCATAACAATATGTTCAACAGAGAGACACAAGTTATAACATATTCTCATCGATATGATTTTGTGTTCTAGAGACAAAATATACAATCATTACCATTGCTAATGCTACAATAATATAAAGCAAGAAAGAGACTGAATCCATAACTCACCCATTGAGTCATGACTTTGTGTTACATATACAAAAAGATAAATCTGTGACGTTCCTAAAAGTTGTGAATTTCAATTTAAATTTAACACTTATTCATTTGATTATAAAAGTGCAAAACATGAGATTTAGGATTTAGGTTTTATGGATTAATGTTATAGTTTATGGTTTAAGGTTTAGGATTTAAAGTTTAGGGTTAATGGTTTTTTTTTGTTTTTTTTTTGGAAAATACACATATTATTTATCATTTAGGCACACAACTTACAAGAGACTAAAAAGCTCACTAATTTAGGCCAACCCACCAAATCCTATGCACCTTAATAATTCTATGCATAAAATACATAAAAAAAACATAATGCATAATAATTCCAAGCGTACGAATACAACTAAAATCACCCGCCATTCCCGGACTTCAGAGTTGGCATTGAGTCATTATGCACACTGCATCCTTTCCATTCAGATTTGTCCAAGCCTTTTGGAGGAACCTGAATGATACACCATATTAGAACTATGGAAATATAATATTGTGCATGTGTGTGATATACACTATCAAGCATTTGCCTATGTCATTGCTATGCAATGGAATACATGTAAAACTGAATACCCATAAATCCACAAGTCCATATCTACGACACTTTGTCAATTCATTCTCACCTCTGAATTCTACATTCTTTTGCTCCAATGATCCTCAAAAGAGTATCTATTGGGTTAGAATGCTTCCTCCCCGAGCTCCAAGAAATGGCTGTTTGTTGCACCGACAAAATATCAAAAAATATGCCTGCATCGGTGTGCATGTGTGATGAGGTCCATCTCATAGTCTAATTATTTACACGTACAACCAAGCTAGAATACAAGTAAAATTACAAAATGCTATAAAGATGGGTCTTCTGCTCCCGGGAGTGTAGCATCGCCTAATGTGTATTTACAAAATGCATTAGTCGGCCCCACTTAGAGATACTCATGGGTCCAGTTGCCCTCATTGCATGCTACATAGAAAACAGATAAGATTGTGTGTGTGAGTATGTCATGATCTATCTCTACAAGTACTAAGTACATACAAAGTCCAAGATACAAATAAGACTACAAAGATAAACTACAAGTTTGAATCTTTCGCTCCCATGTGGCTGGTCTGGACTCCATTTCTTACTAGCCCTGCTTGGTGATGCTTCGGATTTTGCCAGCTCTCTAATTAATCATGGATTACCTGCTACTCCTGTTGGGTGACGGTTGGGTGGCCCTCTATGCTTCCTGATAGGGGTAGTAGGACCCAATCCTAGCTACTCCTCGGTTTACTCCCATCCACTTTGCTCGGTCTCGTTAGTTTTCAGAATTTTATCATCCCGACTTGCTAGTAGGGCCCTGTCAAGCTGGTGGTCCATACTTCTGGCTGCTTCCAGGACTTGCTGCCCCCTCTAAATGCTACCCCAATATGAACAAGAATATGTGCACGTGTACTGTGGTCCGTCACTATGTGTGTGTGGTGCAACAATATCAGGGTTTAAAAGTTTGGTAATTTAAGTATTTAGGTATTTTGTGGTTTTATTTAAATAATTAAATAACAAATAAATTATTTTTATGATTTTTTCTAATTTTCAAGGTTATAACCATTTAAAATATGATAATTTTTAATTTTTTTTCAAATGTTAATACGATATTTAATTATAATAATCATACAAATTAAATATCATGTAAATTCAATATAAATAATTTTATTGATCAATATTATAATACTTATCATAAAATAGATTAATAAACTATTATTAATAAGATAGATATTAATTAAAATATATTTGCAAAACATAAAACGATTCAAAATCAAAGTAAAATATATTACTAAATAAAAAAAAAATTTTTTAAATTTTTTATTCTTTTTATAAGCTTATAAATTTTTTTGATGAAGATAAGTTATTTAAAATATATTTGTCTCATTCATATTTTTATTTTGTAATTAATATTTCTATAAAAATAAACTAATAAATAATTAAAATTAATATTATAATTATAATGAATAAAAATAAAAATGTGATTTATGATTAATTATTTAGGGTATACCAGTTTAATGGTTTAAGTATTTAGGAGTTTAGGAGTTTAGTGATTTAAGTGTTTAGGCATTTAGTAGTTTATATGTTTTATTTAAATAATGAAATAACAAAAAAATTATTTTTCCAATTTTTTATGAATTTTGAAGGTTATAACCTTTATAAATATACTAATTTTTAAATTTTTTTCAAATGTGAAAACAATATTTAGTTATAATAAACTTAATAATTATATATCATGTGAATTAAAAATAAACAATTTTATTGATAGATATTAATATACTAAATATAAATATAAATATAATAATAATCAAAAAATCAGTTAATAAACTATTATTTATTGATAGATATTTTTATATTATTTATAAATACTTAAACCTTTAAAAATGGTTTAAATGTTTAGGTATTTAAGGGTTTTGGGGTTTAGAAGTTTAATGATTTAAGCATTTAGGCATTTAGTAGTTTATAGGTTTTATATAAACAATAAAATAATAAAAAATTTATTTTTGTGATTTTATCTCATTTTCAAAGATGATAACCTTTAAAAATATTATAATTTTTAAATTATTTTCAAATGTAAATATTATATTTAGTTATAATAATATTTATAATTATATATCATATAAATTCAATATAAACAATTTTATTGATAAATATTCTAATAATGATCAAAAAATAAATTAATAATCTATTATTAATAAGATAGATATTAATTAAAATATAATTACAAAACCTAAAATGATTCAGAAGCAAAGCAAAATATTTTACTATATAAAAATTTTTTGTTTTGATAATTTTTTTTCTTTTAAAAAGTTTATATATAATTTTTTGATGAAAAATAATTTATATAAATTATTTTTGTCTAGTTCAATTTATTTTGTAATTAATATATATATATAAATTAACAAATAAATAATTAAAATGAATATTTAAAATTATAATGAAAAAAAATGAGATTTATTATTTATTAATTAGGGATATTATTTTAATTTAAATTAGATATGTCTCACTAATAATTTATTTTGTAATTAATATTTCTATAAAAATAAAATGATAAATAATTAAAATAAAAATTGAAAATTATACTGAATAAAATTTAAAATGAGATTTATGATGTATTATTACTGTATACCAGTTTAATGGATTAAGTATTTAAAGGTTTTTTCATTTAGGATTTTAGCGATTTATGTTTTTAGGCTTTTAGTGGTATACGTTTTATTTAAAAAAATAAAATATCAAAAAAATTTGCTATAATTTTATCTCATTTTCATAGGTTATAACCTTTGAAATTATAATAATATTTAAAATTTTTTGAAATGTGAATACAATACTTAGTTATAATAATATTAATAATTATATATCATATAAATTCAATAAACAATTTTATTGATATATATTATAATAATGATAAAAATTAAATTTATAAACTATTGATATTAAGATAGATATTAATTAAAAAATAATTACAAAACCCAAATTGATTCAAAAGTATAGAAAAATATATTTCTGGATAATAATTTTTAATTTTTAAATTTTTACTTCTTTTATAAGAATATATATTTTTTAAATTATATTTTTCCCACTCATAATTTATTTTGTAATAAATATTTTTATAAAAATAAACTAAAAAATAATTAAAATGAATATTTAAAATTATAATAAAAATAATTAAAAATAGATTTATTAATTATTATGTAGTATATAGCAGTTTAATGGTTTATGTATTTTGGCATTATCAGGTTTAGGCGTTTACTGATTTAACTATGTTTGCATTTAGTGGTTTATAGGTGTCATTTAAAAAAAATTTCAAAGAATTTATTTTTTTAATTTTTTGATATTTTCAAATGTTATAACCTTTGAAAATATAATATTTTTAAATTTTTTTCAAAAGTGAATACTATATTTAGTTATAATAATCATTATATTTATATAGCATATAAATTCAATATAAATATTTTTATTGATTAATATTCTAATAATGATCAAAGAATAAATTAATATTCTATTATTAATAAGATAGATATCAATTTAAATATAATTACAAAACCTAAAATGATTCAGAAATAAAGCAAAATATATTACTATATAATAATTTTTTGCTTTGAATTTTTTTTATTTTAAAAAGTTTGTCTATATTTTTTTGATGAAAAATAATTATATAAATTATATTTGTCTAACTCAATCTATTTTGTAATTATTAATTATATAAAAATAAATGAATAAATAATTAAAATGAATATTTTAAATTATAATGAAAAAAATAATACTGAGATTTATTATTTATTATTTATGGTATACCGATATAAAATGATTATCTATTTAGGGTTTTCGAGACTTAGGAGTTATTTATTTAAGTATTTAGGCATTTAGTGGTTTATAGGATTTATTTAAATAATGAAATAACAAAAAAATTATTTTGGTTATTTTTTCACATTTTCAAAGGTTATAACCTTTGAAAATATAATAATTTTAAAATTTTTTTAAAATGTGAAAAAATATTTAGTAATAATAATCATTATAATTATATATAATATAAACTAATTATAAATAATTTTATTGATAGATATGATATCAATTATCAAAAATTAAATTAATAAACTATTATTAATATGATAGATATAAATTAAAATATAATTACAAGACTAAAATGATTCAAAATCAATGTAAAATTTATTACTAAATAATAATTTTTTGTTTTTAAAATTTTACTTCTTTTTATAAGATTATATTTTTTTTATTAAAAGTAAATTATTAATATTATATTTGTCTGACTAATTATTTATTTTGTAATTAATATTTATATAAAAAATAAACTAATAAATATTTAAAATGAATATTTAAAATTATAATGAATACAAATTAAAATGAAATTTAAGATTTATTATTACTGTAAATGTTATTTATTTTTTGATAATCTATTTATATAACCAAATATTTTTCTTTTTTAATATCTTAATGTAAGTGAGGGAAAGGAAATATTAAAAGGCCGGAGATGCAGTAGTAGCACAATAACGGAGGTCTCACAGACCAGACAGCGGGTTGAAATTGGAGCAGAGTCTGAACCATCTCATGATCCGACCCGCTCCAGTTAAATGAACCGAGAGAAATTTTAATATAAAATGTTTTATAATTTTATTTTCGAGTGGCTATTTCTGGACCCGTTGAACTGTTCATCATCTCTCTCTCTTCTCTCTGTGTGATTTATCGCGACTATTCTGTGTGCTACATACTGTAAAATATTTCTCATGGATGGTTGCAGCAAATGAATATATATATTACTTGTTTTCTATTGTTTCTTTGTTTATGTATCTCAATCTCACTACCGTGGATGCACAATTGCCCAACAATTATATATGGTATACAGGTTTAATTGATCGATTATTTAGTAGTTTTGTCGTTTAGGAGTTTAGCAATTTATTTTTTTAGGCATTTAGTGGTATATAGGTTTTATTTATATAATAAAAATAATTTTTTTTTTGATTTTTTTTAGATTTTCAAAGGTTATAACCTTTAAAAATAAAATAATTTTTAAAATCTTTTGAAATGTGAATACCATGGATAATTATATTAATCTTATTAATTATATATCAGATAAATTCAATATTAATAATTTTAATGATAGATATTATAATAATGATCAAAATTAAATTAAAAAAGTATTATTAATAATATAAATATTAATTAAAATATATTTACATAACACAAAATGATTCAAAATCAAATCAAAATATATTACTAAATAATAATATTTAATTTTATAATTTTTCCATATTTTTATAAGCTTATATTTTTTTATGATTAAAAATAAATTATTTAAATAATATATGTCTCACTCGAAATTTATTTTGTAATTAATTTTTCTAAAAATTAAAATATAAATAATTAAAATGAATATTAAAAATTATATAAAATAGAAATAAAAATGAGATTTATTATTTATTAAGTAGTATATAGCTATTATAAGGTTTATGTATTTAGGGGTTTCGGGTTTTATGAGCTACTGATTTAAGTAAGTAAGCATTTAGTGGTCTATAGGTTTTATTAAAAAAAAAATAACAAAAAATTTATTTTTTGTATTCTTTCTCATTTTTTAAAATTAAAAGATTTGAAAATATAATAATTTTTAAATTTTTTTCAAAAGTGAATACTATATTTATTTATAATAATCATAATAATTATATATCATATAAATTCAATATAAACAATTTTATTCAAAGATATTCTAATAATTATCAAAACATAAATTAAAAATCTATTATGAATAAGACTGATATTACTTAAAATATAATATCAAAACCTAAAATGATTCAAAAGCAAAACAAAATATATTACTTAATTATAATTATTTGTTTTTAAATTTTTATTCATTTTTATAAGCTTGTTTATTTTTTGATGAAAAATAATTTTTATAAATTATATTTTTAACTCATAATTTATTTTATAATTAATATATATATATATAAATAAAAAACTTAACAATTAAATAAATTTTTTAAATTATAATGAAAACAAATAAAAATGAAATTTATTAATTATTATTTAAGGTATACTGGTTTAAAGGATTATCTATATAGGGGTATTGAAATTTTGTAGTTTTGTGAATTAAGTGTGTAGGCATTTAGTGATTATAGGTTATATTTAAACAATGAAATAACAAAAAAAATATTTTTTTTTTTATTTTTTCACATGTTCAAAGGTTATAATTTTTGAAAATATAAAAATTTTAAAACTTTTTTCAAAAGTAAATACAATATTTAGTTATAATAATTATTGAATTTATATATATCATATAAATTCAATATAAACATTTTTATTGATAAATATTCTAATAATGATCAAAAAATAAATTAATAATCTATTATTAATAAGTTAGATATCAAATACAATATAATTACAAAACTTAAAATGATTCAGAAACAAAGCAAAATATATTACTATATATTATTTTTTTTTAATTTTTTTATTCTTTTATTAAGTTTATATATATATATTTTGTGGAAAAATCAATCTATATAAATTATATTTGTATAACTTATAATTTATTTTGTAATTGATATTTATATAAAAATAAACAAATAAATAATTAAAATGAATATTTAAAATTATAAAGAAAAAAATAAAAATGAGATTTATTATTTATTTTTTAGGATATACATGTTTAAAAAATTTAACTATTTAGGGTTTTCGAGATTTTGAAGTTATTGATTTAAGTATTGAGGCATTTAATGGTTTATAGGTTTTATTCAAACAATGAAATAAAAAACAATTTATTTTTGATATTTTTTAAATTTTCAAAGGTTATAGCATTTGAAAATATAATAATTTTAAAATTCTTTAAAAATGTGAATACAATATTTAGTAATAATAAATATTATAACTATATATAATATAAACTAAATATAAACAATTGTATTGATAGATATTATATCAATTATCAAAAAATAAATTAAAAATTTATTATTAATATGATAGATATAAATTAAAATATAATTATAAAACCTAAAATGATTCAAAATCAAAGTAAAATTTATTACTAAATAATAATTTTTTTTTGTTTTTGCATCATTTTATAAGCTTATATGTTTTTATGATGAAAAATATATTATTTAAATTATATTTGTATCACTTATAATTTATTTTGTAATTAATATTTCTATAAATTATTAAAATTATATTTAAGTTTGAGTTTAAAGATTTAAGTATTTAGGGGCTTCGGGGTTTAGTCGTTTAGATATTTATATATTCTGGCATTTAATGGTTTATAAGTTTTATTTAAACAATGATATAACAATAAATTTATTTTTGTTATTTTATCTCATTTTTGAAGGATATAAACTTTAAAAATATAACAATTTTTAAATTTTTTTTATATGTGAATACTATATTTAGTATTGAGAATCTTAATAATTATATATCATTCAAATTCAATATAAACAATCATATTGAAATATATTATATTAATGATAGAAAAATAAATTAATAAACTATTATTAATAAGATAGATATTATTTTAAATATATTTGCAAAACGTAAATTTATTCAAAATCAAAGTAAAATATATTACAAAATAATACTTTCTTTGATGTTTTGCTTCTTTTTATAAGTTTATATTTTTGTTATTAAAAGTAAATTATTTAAATTATATTTTTCTTCCTCATAATAAATTTTAAATTTATAATTCTATAAAAATAAACTAATAAATAATTAAAATGAATATTTAAAATTATAATGAATACAAATAAAATAAAGATTTATTATTTATTATTCAGGATATACTAGTTTAATGGTTTAAGTATTTAGGTATTTTGGGGTTTAGTGATTTAAGTGTTTAGGGCTATAGTGATTTATAGTTTTTATTTGAAGAATGAAATAATAAAAAAATTTAATTTTTTGATTTTTTTTAATTTTTGAAGGTTATAATCTTTGAAATTATAATAATTTTAAAATTTTTTTAAATGTGAATATTATATTCAGTGATAATAATCTTAATAATTATATATAATGCAAACTCAATATAAATAATTTTATTAATAAATATTATAATAATGATCAATAAAAAATTAATAAATTATTATTAATAAGAATGAGATAAATTAAAATATAATTGCAAAATCTAAAATGATTCAAAATAAAAATAAAATATATTACTAAATAATAAATTTTTGTTTTTAAAATTGTGCCTCTTTTTATAAGGATATATATTTTTTTTGATGAAAAATAAATTATTTAAATTAGATCTGTCTCAATAATAATTTATTTTGTAATTAATATTTCGATAAAATTAAACTGATTAATAATTAAAATAAAAATTTAAAATTATACTGAATAAAAATTAATATGAGATTTATTATTTATTATTAATGTATACCAGTTTAATGGTTTAAGTATTTAGAGGTTTTGTCGTTTAGGAGTTTAGCACTTATGTTTTTTGGCTTTTAGTGGTTTATTGGTTTTATTTAAAAAATAAAATAACAAAAAATATATTTTTATTATTTTTTGATATTTTCAAAGATTATAACCTTTCAAAATATAATAATTTTTAAATTTTTTTAAAAAGTGAATACAATATTTAGTTATAATAATCATTATATTTATATATCATATAAATTCAATATAAATAATTTTATTGATAAATATTCCAATAATGATCAAAAAATAAATTAATAATCTATTATTAATAAGATAGATATCAATTAATATATAATTACGAAACCTAAAATGAATCAGAAGAAAAGCAAAATATATTACTATATAATAATTTTTTGCTTAAATATTTTTTTTTCTTTTAAAAAGTTTATCTATAATTTTTTGATGAAAAATAATTTATATAAATTATATTTGTCTAGCTCAATTTATTTTGTAATTAATATTTATATATAAATAAACAAATAAATATTTAAAATGAATATTTAAAATTATAATGAAAAAAAAATGAGATTTATTATTTATTATTTAGGGATACCGGTTTAATTTAAATTTGATCTATCTCACTAATAATTTATTTTGTAATTAATATTTCTATAAAATAAATTGATAAATAATTAAAATAAAGATTTAAAATTATACTGAATAAAAATTAAAATGAGATTTATGATTTATTATTAATGTATACCAGTTTAATGATTTAAGTATTTCGAGGTTTTGTCGTTAGGAGTTTAGTGATTTATATTTTTAGGCTTTTAGTGGTTTATTGGTTCTATTTAAAAAAATAAAATAACAAAAAAATTTCTATAATTTTTTATCATTTTCATAGGTTATAACATTTGAAAATATAATTATATTTAAAATTTTTTAAAATTTTAATATAATATTTTGTTATAATAATATTAATAATTATATATCATATAAATTTAATATAAATAATTTTAATGATTAATAATATAATAATGATCAAAAATTAAATTTATAAACTATTAATATTAAGATAGGTATTAATTAAAAAATATTTACAAAACCCAAATTAATTCAAAATTAAAGTAACTTAAATTACTTGATAATAATTTTTAATTTTTAAATTTATACTTCTTTTATAAGAGTATATTTTTATTAAATAAATAATATATTATTTAAATTATATTTGTCCCACTCATAATTTATTTTGTAATACATATTTCTAAATAAATTCACTAATATATAATTAAAATGAATATTTAAAAATATAATAAAAAGCAATAAAAATTAGATTTATTAATTTTTAAGTAGTATTTAGAGGTTTAATGGTTTATGTATTTCGGCATTATGGGGTTTAGGAGTTTACTAATTTAACTTTATATGCACCCAGTAGGGCTGCTCATGGGACTTGGAGATCCGTGACCTGACCCGAAGTCTTGTCCCGAAAGAATCGGGACTGAGAAAATCCATTGACTTTGACTTTTCCCATCCCATTCTGTCACGTATTTTTTTTGGGATGGTTCCGGATCTTAAGTAATATCCATCCCGAGAACCATCCCGTCCTAAAAAACCAATAGAATCAAATATATATATATATATATATATTTATATATATATTTATATATATATAAAACATGAAGATGCCACCAATTCCACTACAGCCCATCCAATTCTGATGCACCTATTGCTATTCTGACGAGTTCCAGGCAACCTCATGCCGTTCCAGCCGTGTTCAATTAGGTCCAGCCCTTGTCCGTCGCACAACTGGTTGCTTCCACCGTGTCCCGGATGCCACCAGCCTTTTGGTTTGTTTTTCTGACGAGATTTGAGTGATTAATTATTATTATTATGTGTCTTAGTCAGTTTTGTTGAGTATTGTTTGTGGTGTTGTGGTTGGGCCAAATGAGTGGGCTTAATATGTTACATTCAGTTTTGTAGAGCATGCTTGTTTGAAATATTTATATGTATTAATGCTTAACATATCCTATTTATTTAATGGCAATGCAGATGGCACTATCCAGTGGTAAACGAAAAATACAATAAATTGAAGATGATCACATCTCAAATGATCAAAGTACTGGTAAATCCAATCATCATCCTTTCAATAACCCACCAATTGTCACTGCAAGTTCTTCAATTCCATTTGTAAAAGAAAGTCAAGGTACATCTGACCCTCAAGATCATAAAAAGTATAAGTCTGCTATTTGGGAAACTTATGAGATATTAGTTGATTTAGGGGGAAATGAAACTAGTAGGGCAACTTGTATATGGTGTAGGAAAAAATACTTGGTAAAAGTGATCAAGGTACTTCGGGTATATAAAAATACTTAAGAAAGACTTGTAGGAAATTTCCACACAAAAAAGATTTAATAGAAGCTCACAAAGGTAAAGACAAGTCACAATCATTGTTGAGTTTCACTAAAGGTACTAGTTCAGAGGATACCAAATTAACTTGTTGGCAATTTGATCAACAACTAGTTAGGGAGGCTTTGGTGAAAATGATCATAAAAGATGAATTGCCTTTTTGTTTTGTTGAGAGGGATGAGTTTAAGGAGTTTTGTGAAGTTAGTGTGCCCCAATTTAAAATTCCATCTAGGCACCCCACACTAAGAGATTATTTTTCTTTGTTTGTGAAGGAATAGAAGAAATTATTTGATAGCATATCATCTCATTGTTGTAGAGTTTCATTGACTACCCACACTTGGACTAACATTCAAAATTTGTCTTATATATGTTTGACTATTCATTTCATTGATTCTCAATGGAATATGCATAAAAGGCTTTTTAACTTTTGTGTAATTAAAAGTCATTATGGAGTTAATATTAGAAATGCTATTGAGTTTTGGATGAATGAATGGGGTTTAAGAAAGTTGATGTGCATTACTATTGACAATGCATCAAATAATGATGTTGCAGTTGAACAATTGAAAAAAAGGCTTGTGAAGAAAAGAGTTGTACCTATAAGAGGCGAGCATTTTCATATTAGATGTTGTGCTCATATCCTAAACTTAATTGTCAGAGATGGCATTGCAGTAGTTGAGGGTGCTATACAAAAAATTAGATGTGTGGTGAAATATGTGAGGAGTAGTCCTAAAAGATAAGATATGTTTAAGTTATGTGTTGAAGAAGCAAACTTGAGATATGGATCTTCATTGCTATTAGATTGTCCTACAAGATGGAATTCAACTTATTTGATGCTACAAACTGATATAAAATATCAAAAAAGAATTTGATAAGTTGGAGGACAAAGACAAAAGGTTTTTGAAGGAGTTTGGTTCAAACGTTCCAAATAAGAGAGACAGAATAAACGCCAAAATTTTGGATCATTTCTTGAAAACTTTTTATGAGGTAAATTGTAAATTTTCTGTCTCATAATATTCTACCTCTACCGTTTATTTTCCTGAGATTATTCGAATTTTGAAAAAAAATTGAGCTTTGTGAAAATAGTAAAGATACAATGGTGTCTGAAATGGGTATTAAAATGAAGCATAAATTCAACAAATATTGGGGTTCTTTCAGTCAATAGATATTATGATTTTTGTAGCAGTAGTGTTGGATCCTAGATATAATCTCAAATATCTCAAGGTTAAGTACACATAGCATTATGGTGAGAATTGGCTAAAAATTTGGTGAAAAAGGTGATAAATGCTTTAAATGAGATGATGGATGATTATAAAGATTTAAATGAAGATGAATCAAAAGAAGATGATTTCTCTTCTACTGTATTGAGGAAAACTGATGATTTGTATGATAGTAATGATACTTCTGTTGATGATTTTTTTTGTTGAATTGGAGAAAGAACAAGTAGTTGCAGCTTTGGAAAAGTTGGATAGGTACTTGGAGGACAAACTTGAAAAAAATAGAATTGATTTTGATCTTCTAAACTGGTGGAAGGTAAATGAGGTTAGGTACCTTCATTGTCAAATGTAGCAAGGGATGTATTTTCTATCCAAGCATCTACTGTGGCCTACGAATCTACATTTAGCACTAGGGGGAGAACTTTAGATAAATTTAGGAGTTCTTTAACACCTATTATAGCTGAAGTTCTCATATGTCTACAAGATTCATTGAGAAGCTCAAACAAACCTATTGAAATTGAAGAATTAGTTCAAGACCTTGATGATAATGAATCAGGTTAGTATACAAATCTTGTAAATTTTAATTTTACTTTTACTTATTTTATTAATTCAATTAAATAAAATAATGGTTGAATTACAATTTTCAGAGGGGTCTCAAGATCCAATATATTCTTTCAACTATAGTTTGCCAACTAAATTTGGAATGAGTGTATTAAATTTTATAAGTTAATATTTTCTTTTTTTATTACTCTTTCATCTTAGAATTTTATGTTTACATGATTAACACATATTCATCTCTGGTTGTCCTTCTACAGTGGAGGAAGAGATGGAAGGAGTTGTAGAAGAGATAATTAATTGGATTTGGATTTTCGTTGCTGTTCTGGGATAGACCTTTGAAATGATTATTATCATGGTTGTTATTAGTTGTAATTTTTTTGTTATATTAAGCTGCCTAATTTTAGCAATTACTTAAGTAGTAATTGATGCTACCAATGTTTGTGGTCATCTTTAGCTATTCCTTAATATTTTAAGTAATTGTTTAAAAAATATATTATTGCTATTATGGTTAACTTTCATTCGGCTAAACAAAGCCAACTTGTGAAAAAACAAAGAACCAAATTAAGCACACAACTAGGTCCCGTTCTATTTAACATTTCTATCTTTTTCTGCACATCAAAGCTTTTGACAAGGTAATAGAACTCATTTGTGGTATTCAGACTATTTGACAAAACAAAATTAGCCCAATTTGAGTTTTAAAGATACATAACTAAGGAATGATAAATTGTACAACAAAAGGTTTCGATATGAACTAACTTGGCCGGTTTGAAGAAAATAAATTGAAAAAATTGTCCGAACTCCGTACCATCCCGGAACCATTTTCTACTACCCAAAATCCCCGATCTACGTCCCGTCCCATCCCAATATTTTCAACCTATGGGACGGGTCTGGATCTTCAAAAAAAATCTCCGAACTGTGGGAAGGGACTGGAGATTTGTAATCTCCATCCCGTCTCATCCCATGAGCACCCCTAGCATTTAGTGGTTTATAGGTTTTATTTAAAATATAAAATAACAAAAAATTTAATATAACCTTTGAAACTATAACAATTTTTAAATTTTTTTTTAATTGTGAATACTATATTTAGTTATGATAATCTTAATAATTATATATCATGTAAATTCAATATAAACAATTATATTGATAAATATTATAATAATGATCATACAAAAGATTAATAAATAATTATTAATAAGATAAATATTGTTTAAAATATATTTACAAAACCTAAAATGATTCAAAATCAAAGTGAAATAATTTACTAAATATTAATTTAAAATTTTTAAATTTTTGTATCCATTTATAAGCTTATATATTTTTTGATGAAAAATAAATTATTTAAATTATATTTGTCTAACTATTAATTTATTTTTTAATTTATATTTCTATAAAAATAAACTAATAAATAATTAAAATGTATATATAAATTATAATGAATACTAATAAAAATGAGTTTTATGATTTATTATTTAGGGTATACCTATTTAATGGTTTAAGTTTATTGTTGTTTTGGGGCTAATGAGTTTATTGATTTATATGTTTACACATTTAAGTTTTATTTAATGATTTATAGGTTTTATTTAATCAATGAAATAACAAAAAATTTATTTTTATGAATTTTCATGATTTTCAAAGGTTATAACCTTTGAAAATATAATAATTTTTTTAATAATTCTAAAATATTAATACAATACTTAGTTATAATAATCTTAATAATTATATTTGATGTAAATTCAATATAAAAAATTTTATTAATATATATTATTTTGATGATCAAAAAATAGATTAATAAACTATTATTAATAAGATAGATATTAATTAAAATATATTTGCAGAACCCAAAATAATTCAAAATCAAAGTAAATTATATTACTAAATAAAATTTTAAATTTTTGAAATTTTGTTTATTTTTATAAACTTATATTTTTTTTATAAGAAATAATTTATTTAAATTATATATGTCTCACTCATTATTAATTTTATAATTAATATTTGTATAAAAATAAACTAAAAAATAACTAAAATGAATATTTAAAATTATAAAGAATACAAATAAAAATGAGATTTATTATTTATTATTTATTATTTAGGTCATATAGGTTTAATGGTTTAAGTATTCAGGGGGTTTTGGGGTTTAGGAATCTAGAGATTAATTTGTTTAGGCATTTAGTGGTTTATAAGTTTTATTTAAATAATAAAATAATAAAAAAAATTATTTTTGTGATTTTTTATCATTTTTGAAGGTTATAACCTTTGAAAATATAATAATTTTTAAATTTTTTTCTAAAGTAAATATAATTATCTTAATAATTATAAGACATTTAAATTCAATATAAGTAATTTTATTTTTAGATATTATAAAATTGATCAAATAATAAATTAATAAACTATTCTTAATAAGATTGATAGTAATTAAAATATAATTGCAAAACCTATATATAATGATTCAAAATCAAAGTAAAATATATTACTAAATAATTTAAGTTCGCTACGCAATAGATTTCTATTGTGTTAGTCCACTCGTACGACCTCCACCACCTCCTCCAAGAGCTTAGAATAAGTGCAAAATTTTAAAAAAATAAATTGAAATATATGAATATGCTGCTTGAGAGAGAAGCAATCTCTACTATTTGAACGAGTGTTGCCTTGGTAAATATAAAGGCAGCAATTTAATTAAGTGTTTATTTTTTTTTGCAACAAGAGAACAATTATTTTTTATAATATAAGTTAGATAATTTTCTCAAGTAAACCATCTTTTTTTTATTGGGATCAAAAAGAAAATGATTCCCTATGTCTTTAAATACTTGCATCTCTCCTTATTTTTTTCAGTGAACTGTACCAATGCTATCATGTTACAAGTACACATAATAAATAATTATTAGTGTAAAAACCTCATAAATTGTCCAAAAATTGCAAATGCCCAAACACAATAAAATAAAAGTAGTCATGTAAACCAAACCCAAATTGGGTTAGGACATTAAAAAAAAATTCAAAGAAAGCACCTCACATATGCTGAATCTAGTATTTTCTACCCAAAATAAAATGATACATAGATCATAAAATCACTCAAAAATGATGAAAACTGATTCAAGTCTTTTACATAAAGTCAATCAAGAAAAAATATCCTTTTTTAGTGTGATGATGGTGACAGGAGTGAGCGAATATTATATGCTTTAATATTGTTATGCTCAATTAGGGTTTCATCCATAGTGGGGGTAGAGAAGATGAAAAAAGAAAAGAGAAAAAACAAAGATAAAATTTTATTAATCACCAAAAATTATTTTGAAAAATATAACACTCATTATATATGAGTTAGGACAGTTCACATGTTGGGCGCTCCTAAATAATGAAAGAAAAATAGAAGAATATAAATAAAAAGGAAAAACAAAGCAAAACCTTAAAATCTTTACCTCATCAAGCTGGTGCATATATTTTACAAACATAAAACACCTAGCTTGTAAGAGATAAAAATAACTTGTAGTTCTTTGAAAATTTTCATGAAGATGTTTATAATTTGTTCGTAGATAGATATATAAGTAATGACTATCAAATTATCATTGATTTTCTTACATATTGAGTTGACAATCAATCTTAATATGCATTGTCTTTTGGTGGAATATCGGGTTGATAGCAATGTGCCGAGTTGCTTAGTTGTCATACTAAAATATTATCAACTTTGGAACTGATAAGCAAAGTTACTTCAAGACGTGATTGATATACTAAAACTCAGAAGTTGTAGAAATGTAATCAAGCTGTTAATAAAAGAATATAAAGCTGGTTAATCAATATTATCATTGATTTTCTTACATATTATCAAGTTGTAGAAATGTTGTCATATTAGTGCCCGAAACAGTAATCAAGCTGGCAAAAAAGTGATAGAAGATCTGTGGTAAAAGCTAAAGAGGCTGGTTAGGGCTGGCTGTTAAGTCAAACACTTGGAGTGTGCAAAGGTTTCCGAGCTAGGCAAGGAAGGGTGGTCTGCAAAGAGAGAGGAGGCATGCTGTTAATAAAATGAAGTCTGTCTAGTGTTTGTAGAAATGTTAGAGTCAAGTCAATTGAGTTTGGTAAGTGAGGATGGTCAAAAATTAAGCTAGGTATAGAAAGGGAGGCAGAAGATAATGTAACCCATGAAAATGCTGTCGGTCTAGTGTACACACACAAGTAATCAATAAGAGTTAGGAGAAGTGTTAGAGTAAAGTTATAGGACTGCCATTCCTATGAAAATAGGTAGGCATCAGTGGAAAATAGCAAGGCTTCCGAAGCCCAGCACATAAATCAATTCAGAAAAAGTCTAGAAATAATATTCCATATGCATTTTGTTTTATTTTGTAAAGAAAGGGTGTAAAAGGGGAAAGGGTAGAATTATGTTGTAAAAACGGTATTCCTCTGCCAAAGAGAGAGTTATATTAAAAATAAAACAAATTAAAAAAAATTAAAAAAATAAAAAAAAATAAACTCAGAAGTAATGGATCTCTCTTGGGTTTTTTTCTTGAATATTATGTTTTTTTATTGAATTATTAAATTATAAATTTCTTTCTTGAATGTTATGTTTTTTTATTTTTAGTATTCTTTTGGGTTTTTTTCTTAAATTTTTGTAGACAACATAGTTTTGTTCTTTATATTTATATTAGATTTAGAAATAATTATTAGTCTTTTATCTTTTTAAGATATATGATTATCTCTACAAAAATATAATAACTTGTGGTAGATCTTTTCTATGTGATCATAAAAGGCTAATTGAAGTCAAAATATGCCTCTTTTTTAGCTATGCTCATGATTTTTATACATATATGAGAATCTTGAGAATTTCATTAATATAATTGTTTTGAAAATTTTTAATAAATAATTAATTATATTAATATCATATGTTATATCTAGTAATGGTCACTATTAGAAAGTTTACTTTTTTGATAATCCAGCCGTATCTAATATAATCAACTAGGAAGTTGATAGTTATAGACAATCATATCTCGTAAAAAAGCAATAAAACATCTATAGCTATTGTATGTAATTATTCTACAAGATTTTCTAATATTTGAGTCAATCAGATATAATGGATCTCTCATAGTATTCTTTTGATGTGCTAGATATGAAATTATAATAAGTTTTCATAATTAATATATCTCATAATTAATAGACATTACTCGTCTGATACTAAATACTAAAATTTTTAACTTTTCTAACTATGAATATCTCAGCCAAAAATGTAGTACTTGTAGATCAATATTAGATATTCGTCTAGATCCCACACCAACACTTATGGAGGGTCACTCTCTATCAAATAGAGATAAATAACTCTTTGGGGAATTTATAGAAAGGTGAGAATCTTTTAGAAACATAAAGAAATCTTTCTTTTCAAGCAAAGTATGGAAGGTTCTAGAGTATTGTAAAGCATCTAGAACCTTTCAAAGTTTCAAAAATTTTCATTGATATGTATAAAAGAGGAGGCTATCTTATTTATAAATTATTAAATTATAAATTTTTTTCTTGAATATTATGTTTTTTTATTTTTAGTATTCTTTTGGGTTTTTTTCTTAAATTATTAGTAGAAGTTGAGTACACTTGCAAGACAAATATGAGGCTGACTTAGTAACATTTAAAGGGAAATTGCCTAAGTGCTACATGGAAACATACCAAAAAGATAGTCCATGACTATTGGTATCAAAGTAGAGATTATGAGTATGGAGTAACTCAATAAATTATGGTAAGTTTTTAAGTGGAGTCTTTAATGAAGTTTGAGGAAAGGATCTTGATCCTCCTGCCAAGGGTGAGGAAAAGAAGGATAGGTCATATGATTCTTTTACAAGCTTGGATAGTTACGTGACTAGGATAAAGATCACCATGGAAAACAACAAAGAGGAAATGGATTTCATGAAATAAAGCATGGGGAAGGTGAAGGAGGATCTGAAAGTGTAGATCCAAGATCTTCAAGAGAGAATGCTCTCGATGATGTCATATGAGTTCATGAGGGTCATGAACATGCTAACTAGCTTCGAATCAAAAGTGAAAGTCCTAATTAAGCATGAAAAGCAGCTAAGACAAGAGGTAACAATTTATAAGGCCACATTATTAGTTCAAGTGATATTTATTCATGAGACACTGAGAGTATAAGTGCTAAATCCCCACACCTTTAGGGTGCAATGAGATACTAATTAGTTAGATAATTACTTATGTCACGTGGAAATATATTTTGAAATAATTTTATTAATTGATGAGGTAACAAATGTATGATTATTACTCTTTATTTTATTGATAATGCAATATTATGACAGTGTAGAAGATTAATGAAAATAGAAATGAAAATGTGCACAATAAATACTTAGGCTGACTTTAAAAAAGAGATCAAGAATCATTTTTATTTAGAAGATATGACATATATAGCGTGTTAAAAGATGAAACATCTCAACCATATGGGATTAATTCATGAATATGTCAAAAAGTTTTTTTTCTAATACTTCGAAGCCCTTGATATGAGCGAGGAGAAACTACTCTCAAATTTTATAAATAACTTATAAAGTTAGGCTAATCAAGATTTTTAGAGATGATGTGTCCAATACTTAGCCATGTCCATGACAATATCAAAGTCATTCATGGATTTTTGAAAGGGTGATTCATTTCAAGTCAATCCATCATTTAAATGTAGTTATGCTAAAAGTGGGAAGAGAATGTGCTAAAGAGTTTAATACTAGAGAATGATCAAGTATGATCTTTACTTGTAAAGAGGGGTAGGGTTGAGATAAGCACAAATATTTTAAGCTAAAAATTAATTATTTCCTATGCGATGGATCAATTTTTGCTCATGAATATCTTAATAGAAAGACTCTCAATGCAATGAAATTATATTGGGCTCATGAATATCTCAATAGAAAGACTCACAATGCAATGGTTGAGAGGAAGATCGAGCAGAAGGGTGATGATGTGTACATGAGATCCATACTATTGTTGAATGCCCTCAAAGTCAATTCATCCAAGAGCAACCTCGAAGTAGAGGACTCATGTGTATGGATGCCAATATAAATGGGATATTTATCAAAGTCATGATAAATATTAGTGTCATGCGTAACTTTGTTGTTGATATAAAGATTCTCAAGCTTCATGCATCCAAGGAGGTAGGTTGCTTCAAGATAGTTAACTTTATTGTCAAGTTATCACAAGGAGTGACTCTTGGGATAATAATGAATATTTGGTTGTGGGAAGATTGTTGATTTCATAATGGTAATCATGATTGATTTTAAAGTAGTAATCGGGATAAATTTTTTATGTAAGATAAAAACTATTTTCTTATATTTTCTATGTTCAATGGTTATTATAGAAAATGAGGTGTCATATATGATTTCAAAAATCATCGAAGGCAAAACAAAGACTTACATATTATTAGTTATGCAATTAAAGAAATGGTTGAAAAAGCTTGATATAACTTATTTGGTCACTCTTTAGGAAGATATGATTGATCCTATCCAAAATTTTATGTTCATGGAAGTCGAGAAGGTGTTGAGCGAGTTTAAAGATATGATGCTATTGGAGCTCCCCAAAAAGCTCCTACCAATAAAAAAAAAATCACAAAATTGAGTTGAATCCAAGATCCAGACCCTTACCTATGGTGCCCTACATGATGGAACCCTCAAAATTAGAATTAAGAAAACAATTAAAGAAGTTGTTAGAATGCTAGATTCATCTAACTATTCAATGATTTATATGGTACACTAGTTTTATTTCAGAAGAAGTATGATGAGTTTTTACGGATATGTATTGATTATCGGGCACTCAACAAAGTAATGATAAAGAATAAGTATCTCATTCTTCTTATTGTTGATCTATTTGATCAACTTGATAAAATAAGATATTTCATTTCACTAAGTATATTCTAACACATATTATTGTATCAATTGATTAAACATGATATTTCAATAAGATAAAACAAGATATCAATAATGAAATGATTCAAATAGATCAACAATACTAATTATGATAAATTCTATTTTTAATTTAGTGTATTATGACACAGTCAAATACTACAAGGAAATTATGTAATTGAGCTTGCTTTGGAGTCTGTTTCTTGAGTTTCAAAATAATTTGTCGCTACATTATCCTTCATCACTAGGAAATGAGGAATCAAAAGGTATGTCATCCATACCCACACATATGATTCAATGAGGCTTGGATGAGTTATTTAATAATATCATTTTTAGTTAATTAAATGTTTTTCGACATGTTATGTTTATATTTCATATTTTTCTTATTTTAATAAGTTTATTTGTGTCATAGTCATCTTATAGTATTTTTGAATAAACTATGGAGTAATTCATTAATCCGAGAATTAATCTTAATTATGTTATCTTAGTTTGTGGCTCTTTTTTAATATTTACTCTTTTTTTTTTGATCTATTTGAATCATTTCTTTTTTGATAATATGACCAAAAAAATAGATTCATTTTTTGTCCAACATACACTTAGTCTATTCTACATATAATTCATAATTTCTTAGCAATTACAATACTTATTGTATGTGATCCATGTATCTCTCAATTGATTGATTATGAATTATAATATCATTCGAGTACATGACCACAAAGTGATGAAGAAATGGTTGATATATTTTGTTCATGAGTGTCAAATATCATAGGAGTATTTGTGATTCTAAAAGGTATTATTAGAAATTCATATATGTCATAATGAATCACATAAGCAGTCTTAGGCTCATCACATTCATTTATCCAAACTTGATAGTATATTGATCATAAGTCTAGTTTTGTAAACTATTTTGTCTCTCCAAGTTAGTCAATCTGTTCGGCTATGAGGGCTATAAACTACTTATTCTTTATTATCAACTTGTTAATGATTCTATAATTAATTCATAATCATATGGATGCATCATGTTTTTGTTGGAACAAGATAGATGCACAATTTGCTCCCATTGATGGTCGAATGAATTTCATATTATCTAGTTCCAAAACTTATTTATCAGCACAGACATTTTCACGTTTATCTTAAATACAAGTTCTTAGGTTATTTATCCTTTTCTCCAAAAAATTATGGTAGAAAAGTCAAACATACATGCTTGATGGTGAATGTTAATGTCATTTTGTTGAGACTACCAACTAGTATTATTATTAACATCACCATCATCACCTAGAGTTTGATTTGTGTGATGATATGATATTGAGATTGAGCTTTGGTGATGGTGATTATGATGACAAAAATCAAAAAATATGATTTTGAAATTGTATGAAAATTTAAAATGAAGATCGTAGTTCTTAGTGTAATGTGTACAAGTCTCTTGGTTAATTTCTCAATAGTCTTACTACCAAAAAGTAGAGAAATTATGTCAAATAAGTCTCTAATCTTATTTCTCTTAGATAAAGACACTTGTATTTATACCAATACATAGCCTCTAACATATACATGCAATATAGTGATTTTGCAGGTGATCAATATTAGTATTATTCTTGAACAAACATATTTATCAAAAAATACAATAATAATAATAATATTTATATGAAAATATAAAATATTTATCAAAAAATACAGTAACAATAATGTGATAATTATAGAATAACAATTATGATGCATGTATGAGTATAATGTTTGGGTGCCATTGCAATGCGGCAGGCTTGATGTTTGGGTGCCATTGCTGTAATTTATCTCCATGTGTGTTGTCCTCTTTCTTCAGCTGGTTGATTTTGAGAGGTGGAAGAGTATTATTGAGAGGTCAGAGAGGAATGCGACCTCCATTGGAAGACGAGGTTGCAGTTGCATGTTTCCAAACTCCATGGTAGCAGTGCCAGCTGATGATATCCAAGGAAACATTTATGCTTTTGGGCAACTTCTGTTGGAAATAATAACTGGGAAACCTCAATTTTCCCAAGGCAAAAGGCATTCAGTAGACAAAATGGTAGGCTATGCTACCTGCAAACTTTTTTTTTTCTCGTTGAACCAGTGTGAAACTGATATCAGCTGGCTCTAGTTCTCAGATGAAAATTATGCTTTTGCAGGCAAAGGACTCGCTGGATATGCCAGAGGCGATGTGTTATCTGTTAGATCCAAAGCTGAACCATTTTAGATACAGAGATCTTGAAGTTATATGCAGAGTCATGAGTGCCTGCACAAATCTGGAACCCACTAAGCGGCCATTGATGCAGGAACTGAACTCCATGCTGGAGGATGGAATTGACACGTCTGCGCCATTGGAGGCCAACTCGAATGCCTGTGCTTGGGCAGAAGCTCTTCTGGGATTGCAATCTAGTTGAAGACCTCTTCTGGGCAGAATTAGATGCGCGGCCAAGGTTTGGATTGAATTGGTGCCGACTTGATCAAGTGAAAACCAAGGCCAAGAGCCAGGAAGTGGTGGGTTGGGGTTCATCAGGCCTGCATTTTATTTGGTTTTGCCTGCAATTTTTCTGGTGATAGACATTTTGAGGATGATGGAAACTTGCAGTGTTCTTGATGGAAGAGCAAGACTTGTATAACGCGAATGATTGCTGATTGTGTTTCAAATAAAATCGTTTTTTTTTTGAAGGTTAAAGTTGGTAAAATTTGTGGTGTTGTTATAAAGAATACAAATAAACGTGTGTAAGTGTAAGTAATAATGATAAATGTAAAGAAAATATGAAAAATTAAAAAAAAGTTGGCATATAAAGTGAATTATGGTTGCAAGATAGTTTTTATTCTTAAAACTTGAGAAACCCAAAAATACCCCTTTATGTGAGCATTTAAAAATCAATAAAAAACATTAAAATATTGTTTTAAAAACAATATTCTCGTTAGAGGATGTACTATTTTCTAAAATATTATACCTATTACATATATATATATATATATATATATATATATATATATGTATATAGGTATAATTTAAAAAATAAAATAACTAAAAATTTATTATTATTATTTTTTCTCATTTTTTAAGATTATAACCTTCGAAAATATAATAATTTTTAAATTTTTTTAAAAATTGAATACAATATTTATTTATAATAATCATAATAATTATATATCATATAAATTCAATATAAACAATTTTATTGATAGATATTCTAATAATTATCAAACAATAAATTAAAAATCTATTATGAATAATATTGATATTACTTAAAATATAATATCAAAACCTAAAATGATTCAAAATCAAAGTAAAATATATTACTAAATAATAATTATTTGTTTTTAAATTTTTATTCTTTTTATAGCTTATCAATTTTTTGATTAAAAATAATTTTTATAAATTATATTTTTAACTCATAATTTATTTTATAATTAATATATATATATATATATAAATAAAAAACTAAACAATCAAAATGAATTTTTTAAATTATAATGAAAATAAATAAAAATGAAATTTATTAATTATTATTTAGGGTATACCGATTTAAAGGATTATCTATATAGAGGTATCGAAATTTTGTAGTTTAGTGATTTAAATGCTTAGGCATTTAGTGATGTATAGGTTTTATTTAAACAATAGAATAACAAAGAAAAAATATTTTTTTTTATTCTTTCACATTTTCAAAGGTTATAACCTTTGAAAATATAATAATTTTAAAATTTTTTTCAAAAGCGAATACAATATTTAGTTATAATAATAATTATATTTATATATCATATAAATTCAATATAACCATTTTTATTGCTAAATATTCTAATAATGATGAAATAATAACTTAATAATCTATTATTAATAAGATAGATATCAATTAAAATATAATTACAAAACTTAAAATGATTCAGAAGCAAAACAAAATATATTACTATATAATAATTTTTTATTTTGAAATTTTTTTTTCTTTTAAAAAGTTTATCTATAATTTTTTGATGAAAATTAATTTACATAAATTATTTTGTAATTAATATTTATATAAAAATAAACAAATAAATAATTTAAATGAATATTTAAAATTATAATAAAAAATAATGAGATTTATTATTTATTATTTAGGGTATACCAGTCTAATTTAAATTAGATGTGTATTACTAATAATAATTTATTTTGTAATTAAAATTTCTATAAAAATAAACTAAAAATTAATTAAAATAATAATTTAAGATTATACTGAATAAAAATTAAAATGATATTTATGATTTATTATTAATATATACTAGTTTAATGGTTTAAGTATTTAGAGGTTTTGTCTTTAGGAGTTTAGCGATTTATGTTTTTAGGCATTTAGTGGGTTATTGGTTTTATTTAATCAATAAAATAACCAAAAAAAAATTTGTAATTTTTTCTCATTTTCTTAGGTTATAACCATTGAAAATATAATAATATTTAAAATTTGTTGAAATATGAATATAATATTTAGTTATAATAATATTAATAATTATATATGATATAAATTCAATATAAATAATTATATTGATAGATATTATAATGATGATTAAATATTAAATTAATAAACTATTAATAATAAGATAGATATTAATTAAAAGATATTTACTAAACCAAAATTGATTCAAAATTAAAGTAAAATATATTACTGAATAATAATTGTTAATTTTTAAATTTTTACTTCTTTTATAAGCGTATATATATTTTTTGATTAAAAATAAATTATTTTAATTCTATTTGTCGCACTCATAATTTATTTTATAATAAATATTTCTATAAAAATAAACTAATGAAAAATAAAAATGAATATATAAACTATAATAAATAGAAATTAAAATTAGATTTATTAATTATTATGTATTATATAGTAGTTTAATGGTTTATGTATTTAGGTATTATGGGGTGTGTTTACTGATTTAATTGTGTATGCATTAAGTGCTTTATTGGTTTTATTTAAAAAATAAAATAACAAATCATTTATTTTTATTATTTTTTGATATTTTCAAAGGTTATAACCTTTGAAAATATAATAATTTTTAAATTTTGTTCAAAAGTGAATTCAGTATTTAGATATAATAATCAATATATTTATATATCATATTTCAACATAAACAATTCTAGAGATAAATATTTTAATAATGATCATAAAATAAATTAATAATCTATTATTAATAAGATAGATATCTATTAAAATATAATTACAAACCAAAAAATGATTCATAAGCTAAGCAAAATATATTACTATATAATAATTTTTTGTTTTGAAATTTTTTTTTATTTTAAAAAGTTTATCTATATTTTTTTGATTAAAAATAATTTACATAAATTATTTTTGTCTAACTCAATTTATTTTTCAATAATATCCATATAAAATTAAAAAATGAATAATTAAAATGAATATTAGAAATTATAATGAAAACAAAATGAGATTTATTATTTATTATTTTGGGTATACCGGTTTAATTTAAGTTATATCTGTCTCACTAATAATTTATTTTGTAATTACTATTTCTATAAAAATAAACTAATAAATAATTAAAATAAAAATTTAAAATTATACTGAATAAAAATTAAAATGTGATTTTTGATTTATTATTAATGTATACCAGTTTAATGGTTTGAGTATTTTGAGGTTTTGTCATTTAGGAGTTTAGCGATTTATGTTTTTAGGCATTTAGTGATTTATAGGTTTTATTTAAACAATAAAATAACAAAAAAATTGTAATTTTTTGTCATTTTCAAATGTTATAACCTTTGAAAATTTAATAATATTTAAATTTTTTTAAAATTTAATACAATATTTAGTTATAATAATTTTAATAATTCTATATCATATAAAATAAATATAAACAATTTTATTGATAGATATTATAATAATGATCAAAAAATAAATTAATAAACAATTATTAATAAGATAGATATCAATTAAAATATAATTACAAAATCTAAATTGATTCAGGAGAGCAAAATATATTACTATATAATAAATTTTAGTTTTAAAATTTTTAATTCTTTTTATAAGTTTATCTATACTTTTCGATAATATATAATTAATATAAATTATATTTGTCTCACTAATAATTTATTTTGTAATTAATATTTATATAAAAATAACCGAATAAATAATTAAAATGAATATTTTAAATTATAATGAAAAAAATAATATTGATATTTATGATTTATTATTTAGGTTATACTTGTTTAAAAGAATTATCTTTTTAGGGTTTTAGATATTTAAGAGTTATTGATTTAAGTATTTAGGCATTTAGTTGTTTATAGGATTTATTTAAACAATGAAATAACAAAAAAATTATTTTTGATATTTTCTCACATTTTCAAAGGTATAACCTTAGAAAAAATAATAATTTTAAAATTTTTAAAAAATGTGAAAACAATATTTTGTAATAAAAATCATTATAATTATATATAATCTAAACAAAATATAAAGAATTTTATTGATAGATATTAAATCAATTATCAAAAAATAAATTAATATGCTTTTATTAATATGATAGATATAAATTAAAATATAATTGCAAAACATAAAATTATTCATAACAAAGTAAAATTTATTACTAAATAATAATTTTTGTTTTTTAGTTTTTGCTTCTTTTTATAAGCTTATATATTTTTTTGATGAAAAATAAATTATTTAAATTAAATTTGTATCCCTCATAATTTATTTAGTAATTAATATTTTAAAAAATTATTTAAATTATATGTAAGTTTAAATAGCTTAAAGGTTTATGTATTTAGGGGCTTTTGTGTTAAAAAGTTTAGAGATTTAAGTGTTTAGGGATTTAATGGTTTATAAGTTTTATTTAAACAATGATATAACATAACATTTATTTTTTTTATTTTTTCTAATTTTTGAAGGTTATATCATTTGAAAATATAATAATTTTTAAATTTTTTTCAGATGTAAAAATAATATTTATTTATAATAATCTTCATAAATATAAGTCTTTTAAATTCAATATAAATAATTACATTGCTAGATATTATAATAATGATCTAAAAATAAATTTATAAACTATTATTAATAATATAGATATTATTTAAAAAGTATTTGCAAAATCTAAATTTATTCAAATCAAAGTAAAATATATTACTAAATAATAATTTTTTTTAATGTTTTGCTTTTTTTATAAGTTTATATTTTTGTTATTAAAAATAAATTATTTAAATTATATTTTTCTTACTCATAATTTATTTTGTAATTTATAATTCTATAAAAATAAACTAATAAATAATAAAAATGAATATTTAAAATTATAATGAATACAAATAAAATTGAGATTTATTATTTATTAATCAGGATATACTTGTTTAATGGTTTAAGTATTTAGGTGTTTTGTGGTTAGGAGTTTAGTAATTTAATTGTTTAGACCTTTAGTGCCTTATAGTTATTATCTAAAGAATTAAAAAACAAAAAATTAATTTTTTTAATTTTTTTAATTTTTGAAGGTTGTAACCTTTGAAAATATAATAATTTTAATTTTTTTTAAATGTTAATATAATATTTAGTATAATAATCTTAATAATTATATATAATGTAAACTAGATATAAATAATTTTATTAATAGATATTATAATAATGATCATTAAATAAATTAATAAACTAGTATTAAAAAGAATGATATAAATTAAAATATAATTGTAGAATCTAAAATAATTTAAAATCAAAATAAGATATATTACTAAATAATAATTTTTTATTTTAAAAAATTTGCCTCATTTTATAAGCATATATATTTTTTTGATGAAAAATAAATTATTTAAATTATATCTATCACACTAATAATTTATTTTGTAAATAATATTTCTATAAAAATAAATTGATAAATATTTAAAATGAATATTTAAAATTATAATGAATACTAATAAAAAGAGATATATGATTTATTATTTAGGGAATAACTATTTAAGGGTTTAAGTTTTTTGTGGTTTTGGGGTTAAGGAGTTTATTGATTTATATGTTTGCACATTTAGGTGTTTATAGGTTTTATTTAATCAATGAAATAACAAAAAATTTATTTTTATGAATTTTCTTGATTTTCAAAGGTTATAAACTTTGAAAATATAATAATTTTTTAATCTTTCTAAAATATGAATACAATACTTAGTTATAATAATCTTAATAATTATATTTGTTGTAAATTTAATATAAAGAATTTTATTAATATATATTATTATAATGATCGAAAAATAAATTAATAAACTATTATTAATAAATAGATATTAATTAAAATATATTGCAGAACCCAAAATAATTCAAAATCAATGTAAATTATATTACTAAATAAAATTTCAAATTTTTGAAATTTTATTTATTTTTATAAGCTTATTTTTTTTCATAAAAAATAATATATTTAAATTATGTCTCTCTCATTATTTATTTTGTAATTAATATTTCTATAAAAATAAACTAAAAAATAATTAAAATTATAATTAACACAAATAAAAATGAAATTTATTATTTAGTTTATATAGGTTTAATGGTTTAAGTATTTGGGGGTTTTGGTGTTAAGGAGTCTAGATATTTAAATGATTAGGCATTTAGTGGTTAATATGTTTTATTTAAATAATAAAATAAAAAAAAATTATTTTTGTGATTTTTTATCATTTTTGAAGGCTATAATCTTTGAAAATATAATAATTTTAAAATTTTTTTCAAATGTAAAAATAATATTTAGTTATAATAATCTTAATATTTATAAGATATTTAAATTCAAAATAAGTAATTTTTTTGATAGATATTATAATAATGATCAAAAAATAAATTAATAAACTATTATTAAAAAGATTGATAGCAATTAAAATATAAATGCAAATCCTATAATGATTCAAAATCAAAGTAAAATATATTACTAAATGATAATTTTTTGTTTTTAAATTTTTACTTCTTTTTATAAGCTTATATTTATTTTTTGATTAAAAATAAATTATTAAAATTATATTTGTCTCACTCTTTATTTATTTTGCAATTAATATTTCTATAAAAAATAAACTAATAAATAATTCAAATGAATATTTAAAATTAAAATGAATACAAATTAAAATTAGATTTATGATTTATTATATATGGTATACCAGTTTAATATATTGTTAATTTATGGGTTTTGTTGTTTAAAAGTTTAGCAATTTATATTTTTAAGCATTTAGTGGTTTATAGTTTTTATTTATATAATAAAAAGAATTTTTTTTTGATTTTATCTGATTTTTAAAGGTTATAACCTTTAAAAATAAATTAATTTTTAAAATTTTTTGAAATGTGAATACCATGTATAATTATATTAATCTTACTAATTATCATATAAATTTAATTTAAACAATTTTAATGATACATAGTATAATAATGATCAAAAATTAAACTAATAAACTATTATTAATAATATAAATATTAATTAAAATATATTTACATAACACAAAATGATTCAAAATCAAATCAAAATATATTACTAAATAATAATATTTTATTTTCAAATATTTCATTCTTTTTATAAGCTTATATTTTTTATTGATTAAAAATAAATTATTTAAAAAATATTTGTCTCACACAAAATTTATTTTGTAATTAATTTTTCTAAATAATTAATCTATAAATAATTAAAATGAATATTTAAAATTATAATAAATAAAAATAAAAATAAGATTTATTATTTATTAAGTAGTATATAGCTGTTAAAAGGTTTAGGTATTTATGGGTTTCGGGGTCTATGAGCTTACTGATTTAAGTAACAAAGTATTTAATGATCTATAGGTTTTATTTTAAAAATCAAATAACAAAAAATTTATTTTTATTATTTTTTCTCATTTTTTAAGTTTATAACCTTTGAAAATATAATAATTTTTAAATTTCTTTTCAAAAGTGAATGCAATATATATTTATAATAATCATAATAATTATATATCATATAAATCAATATAAACAATTTTATTGATAGATATTCTAATAATTATCAAAAAATAAATTAAAAATCTATTATGAATAAGATTGATATTACTTAAAATATAATATCAAAACCTAAAATGATTCAAAAGGAAAGCAAAATATATCACTTAATAATAATTATTTGTTTTTAAATTTTTATTCTTTTTATAAGCATATCTATTTTTTGATGAAAAATTATTTTTATGAATTATATTTTTAACTCATAATTTATTTTATAATTACTATATATATATAAATAAAAAACTTAACAATCAAAATGATTTTTTTAAATTATAATGAAAACAAATAAAAATGAGATTTATTAATTATTATTTAGCGTATACCGGTTTAAAAGATTATCTATATAGGAGTATCAGGATTTTGTAGTTTAGTGATTTAAGTGTTTAGACATTTAGTGATTTATAGGTTTTATTTATACAATAAAATAACAAAAAAAATTATTTTTTTTATTTTTTGATATTTTCAAATGTTATAATCTTTGAAAATATAATAATTTTAAATTTTTTTTTCAAAAGTGACTACTATATTTATTTATAATAATATTTATATTTATATATCATATAAATCCAATATAAACATTTTTATTAAAAAATATTCTAATAATGATCAAAAAATAAATTAATAATCTATTATTTATAAAATAGATATCAATTAAAATATAATTAAAAACCTAAAATGATTCAGAAGCAAAGCAAAATATATTAATTTATAATAATTTTTTGTTTTGAAATTTTTTTTTCTTTTAAAAAGTTTATCTATATTTTTTTTAATTAAAAATAATTTATATAAATTATATTTTTGTAAATCTTAATTTACTTTGTTATTAATATTTATATAAAAATAAACAAATAATTAATTAAAATGAATATTTAAAATTTTAATGAAAAAAAAATGAGATTTATTATTTATTATTTATTATTTAGGGTATACCGGTTTAATTTAAATTAGATTTGTCTCACTAATAATTTAATTTGTAATTAATATTTCTATAAAAATAAACAGATAAATAATTAAAATAAAAATTTAAAATTATACTGAATAAAATTTAAAATGAGATTTATGAATTATTATTAATGTTTAGCAGTTTAATGGTTTAAGTATTTAGAGGTTTTATCGTTTAAAATTTTAGCGATTTATGTTTTTAGACATTTAGTGGTTTATAGGTTTTATTTAAATAAAGAAATAATAATAAAAATATTTTTGATATTTTTTTCACATTTTCAAAGGTTATAACCTTTGAAAATATAATAATTTTAAATTTTTTAAAAATGTGAATACAATATTTAGTAATAATAAAAATTATAATTATATATAATATAAACTAAATATAAATAATTTTATTGATAGATATGATATCAATTATCAAAAAATAAATTAATATGCTATTATTAATATGATAGATATAAATTAAAACATAATTAAAAAACCTAAAATGATTTAAAAACAATGTAAAATTTATTACTAAATAATAATTTTTGTTTTTTAGTTTTTGCTTCTTTTTATAAGCTTACATATTTTTTTTGATGAAAAATAAATTATTTAAATTATATTTGTATCACTCATAATTTATTTTGTAATTAATATTTCAATATATTATTTAAATTATATTTAAGTATTACGAGTTTAAAGGTTTAAGTATTTAGGCGCTTTGGGGTTTAGGAGTTTAGAGATTTATGTGTTTAGGCATTTAATGGTTTATAAGTTTTATTTAAACAATGATATAACAAAAAATTTATTTTTGTTATTTTTTATCATTTTTGAAGGTTATAACCTTTGAAAATATAACAATTTTTAAATTTTTTTTTATATGTGAATACTATATTTAGTTATGATAATCTTAATAATTATATATGATGTAAATTCAATATAAAAAATTATATTGATAGATATTATATTAATGATCAAAAAATAAATTAATAAACTATTATTAATAAAAAAGATTTTATTTAAAATATATTTGCAAAACGTCAAATTATTCAAAATCAAAATAAAATATATTACTAAATAATAATTTATTTGATGTTTTGCTTCTTTTTATAAGTTTATATTTTGTTTTATTAAATGTAAATTATTTAAATTATATTTGTCTTCCTCATAATTTATTTTTAATTTATAATTCTATAAAAATAAACTAATAAATAATTAAAATGAATATTTAAAACTATAATGAATACAAATAAAATAGAGATTTATTATTTAATATTCAAGATATACTAATTTAATGATTTAAGTATTTAGGTTTTTAAGGGTTTAGTGATTTAAGTGTTTAGGCCTTTAGTGATTTATAGTTTTTATTTAAAAATGAAAAAATAAAAAATTTTATTTTTTTGATTTTTTTTTAATTTTTGAAGGTTAACTTTGAAATTATAATAATTTTTAGTTTTTTGTTAAATGAGAATATAATATTCAGTAATAATAATCTTATTAATTATATATAATGAAAACTCAATATAAATAATTTTATTAATAGATATTATAATAATGATCAATAAAAAATTAACAACCTATTATTAATAAGAATGATATAAATTAAAATATAATTGCAAAATAAAATGATTCAAAATAAAAATAAAATATATTACTAAATAATAAATTTTTGTTTTTAAAATTTTGCCGCTTTTTATCAAGTATATATTTTTTTTGATGAAAAATAAATATTTATATTAGATCTGTCTCACTAATAATTTATTTTGTAATTAATATTTCTATAAAAATTTAAAATTATACTTAATAAAAATTAAATTTAGATTTATGATTTTTTATTAATGTGCACCTTTTTAATAGTTTAAGTATTTAAAGGTTTTGTCATTTAGGAGTTAAGCAATTTATGTTTTTAGGTATTTAGTGGTTTATAGGTTTTATTTAAACAAAAAAATAAGAAAAAAAAATTTGAATTTTTTTCTCATTATAATAGGTTATAACCTTTGAAAATATAATAATATTTAAAATTTTTTGAAATGTGAATACAATATTTAGTTATAATAATATTAATAATTATATATCATATAAATTAAATATAAACAATTTTATTGATAGATAATATAATAATGATCAAATTTAAATTAATAAACTATTAATAAAAGGATTGATATTAATTAAAAAAATTTACAAAACCCAAATTGATTCAAAATAAAGTAAAATATATATCTGGATAATAATTTTTTATTTTTAAATTTTTACTTCTTTTATAAGCATATATTTTTTTTGATTAAAAATAAATTAATTAAAATATATATGTTGCTCTCATAATTTAATTTGTAATAAATATTTCTATAAAAATAAACTAATAAATAATTAAAATGAATATTTAAAATTATAATAAATAGAAATAAAAATTAGATTTATTAATTATTAAGTAGTATATAGCAATTTAATGGTTTATGTATTTAGGCATTATGAGGTTTAGGAGTTTACTGATTTAACTGTGTATGCATTTAGTGGTTTATAGGTTTTATTAAAAAAATAAAATAATAAAAAATTTATTTTTATTATTTTTTGATATAATAATTTTTAAATTTTTTTTAAATGTGAATACAATATTTAGTTATAATAATCATTATATTTATATATCATATAAATTTAATATAAACAATTTTATTGATAAATATTCTAATAATGATCAAAAAATAAATTAATAATCTATTATTAATAAGATAGATATCAATTAAAATATAATTGCAAAACTTAAAATGATTCAAAAGAAAAGCAAAATATATTACATATATAATTTTTTGTTATTAATTTTTTTTTCTTTTAAAAAGTTTATCAATAATTTTTTGATGAAAAATAATTTATATAAATTATATTTGTCTAATTCAATTTATTTTGTAATTAATATTTATATATAAATAAACAAATAACTAATTAAAATGAATATTTAAAATTATAATGAAAAAAAATGAGATTTATTATTTATTATTAAGGGATACTGGTTTAATTTAAATTAGATTTGTCTCACTAATAATTTATTTTTTAATTAATATTTCTATGAAATAAATTGATAAATAATTAAAATAAAAATTTAAAATTATACTGAATAAAAATTAAAATGAGATTTATGATTTATTATTAATGTATACTAGTTTAATGATTTAAGTATTTAGAGGTTTTGTCGTTAAAATTTTAGCGATTTATGTTTTTAGGCTTTTAGTGGTTTATAGGTTTTATTTAAAAAAATAAAATAACAAAAAAAATTTTTATAATTTTTTATCATTTTCATAGGTTATAACATTTGAAAATATAATAATATTTAAATTTTTTTGAAACTTTAATACAATATTTTGTTATAATAATATTAATAATTACATATCATATAAATTTAATATAAATAATTTTATTGATATATATTATAATAATGATCAAAAATTAAATTTATAAACTATTAATATTAATATAGGTATTAATTAAAAAATATTTACAAAACCCTAATTGATTCAAAATTAAAGTAACTTATATTACTTGATAATAATTTTACATTTTTGAATTTATACTTCTTTTATAAGCATATATTTTTATTAGATAAACAATATATAATTTAAATTATATTTGTCCCACTCATAATTTATTTTGTAATAAATATTTATAAATAAATACACTAATAAATAATTAAAATAAATATTTAAAAATTTAATAAATAGCAATAAAAAATATATTTATTAATTATTAAGTAGTATTTAGCCGTTTAATAGTTTATGTATTTAGGCATTACGGGGTTTAAGAGTTTACTGATTTAACTTTATATGCATTTAGTAGGGCTCCTCATGAGACTCGGAGATTCGCGACCCTGCCCGAAGTCTTGTCCCGAATGAATCAGGACCGAGAAAAATCCATTGACTTTGATTTTTCCTGTCCCATTCTGTCATGTATTTTTTCTTTTCGGATGGTTCCGGATCTTAAGCAATATCCATCCCGAAAACCATCCCGTCCTAAAAAAACTGATACTAGAACCATGAATATATATATATATATATATATATAACATGAAGATGCCACCAATTCCGCTACTACCCATCCAATTCCGACGCACCTATTGCTGTTCCAACGGTTCCAGGCCACCTAATGTCTTTCCAGCCATTATCAGTTAGGTCCAGCCCTTGTCCGTCACACTTCTGCTTGCCTACACCATGGCTCAGATGCCACCAGACTTTTGGTTAGTTTTTCTGACGAGAATTGAGTAATTAATTATTATTATTATATGTCTCAGTCAGTTTTGTTGAGTATCGGTTGTGGTGTCGTGGTTGGGCCGAATGAATGGGCTGAATGTGTTACAGTATGTTTTGTAGAGCTTGCTTGTTTGAATATTTATATGTATTTATGCTTAACATACCATATTAATTAATGGCAATGCAGTTGGCACAATCCAATGGTAAATGAAAAATACAATAAATTAAAGATGATCACATCTCAAATGATCAAAGTACTGGTAAATCCAATCATCATCCTTTGACGAACACTCCTATTGTTACGATAGGTTCTTCAATTCCAATTGTAAAAGAAAGTCAAGGTACATTTGAACCTCAAGCTCATAAAAAGTATAAGTCTGTTGTTTGGGAAACTTATGAGATATTAGTTGATTCAGACGGAAATGAAACTGGTAGGGCTGCTAGTATATGGTGTAGAAAATAATAATTGGCAAAAAGTGATTAAGGTACTTCGAGTTATGGAAATACATGAGAGAGACTCGTAGGAAATTTTCACATAAAAAAGAATTAATAGAAGCTCACAAAGGTACAGACAAGTCACATTCTTTGTTGAGTTTCACTAAAGGTACTAGTTCAGAGGATAACAAATTAACTTGTTGGCAATTTGATCAACAACTAGTTAGGGAGGCTTTGGTGAAAATGATCATAAAAGATGAATTACCTTTTTGTTTTGTTGAGAGGGACGAGTTTAAAGAGTTTTGTGAAGTTAGTGTGCCTCAATTTTAAATTCCATCTAGGTACTCTATGTTAAGGGATTATTTAATTTTGTTTGTGAAGGAAAAGAAGAAATTATTTGATTGCATATCATCTCATTGTTGTAGAGTTTCATTGACTACCAACACTTTGACTAGGATTCAAAATTTGGCTTATATATATTTGACTATTCATTTAATTGATTCTCAATGGAATATACATAAAAGGCTTTTGAACTTTTGTGTAATTAAAAGTCATTCTAGAGTTAATATTAGAAATGCTATTGAGTTTTAAATGAATGAATGAGGTTTCAGAATGTTGATGTGCATTACTATTGACAATGCATCAAATAATGATGTTGCAGTTGAACAATTGAAAAAAAGGCTTGTGAAGGAAAGAGTTGTACCTGTAAGAGGCGAGCATTTTCATATTAGATGTTGTGCTCATATCCTAAACTTAATTGTCAGAGATGGCATTGCAGTAGTTGAGGGTGCTATTCAAAAAATTAGAGGTGTGATGAAATATGCGATGAGCAGTCCTAAAAGATTTGATATGTTTAAATTATGTGTTGAAGAAGCAAACTTGACATATGGATCTTGATTGCAATTAGATTATCCTACAATATGGAATTCAACATATTTGATGCTATAAACTAATATAAAATATCAAAAAGAATTTGATTAGTTAGAGGACAAAGACAAAAGGTTTTTGAAGGAGTTTGGTTCAAATGTTCCAACTGAGAGAGATAGAACAAATGCCAAATTTTTGGTTCTTTTCTTGAAAAATTTTTATGAGGTAACTTGTAAATTTTTTGGCTCATAATTTTCTACCTCTAGTGTTTTTTTTTCTGAGATTATTCGAAATTTGAAAAAAAATTGAGCTTTGTGAAAATAGTAGATATACAATGGTGTCTAAAATGGGTATAAAAATGAGACATAAATTCAACAAATATTGGGGTTCTCTTCAGTCAACAAATATTATACTTTTTTGTAGCAATAGTGTTGGATCCTAGATATAAGCTCAAATATCTCAAGGTTAATTACACTTAGCATTATGGAGAGGAATTGACTAAAAATTTGGTGAAAAAGGTTATAAATGCTTTAAATGAAATGATGGATGATTATAAAGATTTAAATGAAGATGAATCAAAAGAAGATGATTTTTCTTCTACTGTGTTGAAGAAAAATGATGGTTTCTTTGATGGTAGTGATACTTATGTTTATGATTTTTTTTTAAATTGGAGAAAGAACAAGAAGTTGCAACTTAGGAAGAGTTGGATAGGTACTTGGAGAACAAACTTCAAAAAAATAGAATTCATTTTGATCTTCTAAACTGGTGGAATGTAAATGAGATTAGGTATCCTTCTTTTGAAAATGTAGCAAGAGATGTATTTGCTATCCAAGCATCTACTGAGGCATACGAATCTACATTTAGCACTGGGGGGAGAACTTTAGATAAATTTTGGAGTTCTTTAACACCTATTACAGCTGAAGTTCTCAAATGTCTACAAGATTGATTGAGAAGCTCAAATATACCAATTGTAATTGAAGAATTAGTTCAAGACCTTGATGATAATGAATCAGGTTAGTATACAAATCTTGTAAATTTTAATTTAAATTTTACTTATTTTATTCATTCAATTTAATAAAAATATGGTTCAATTACAATTTTTAGAGGAGTCACAAGATCCAAATATTTTTCCAACTATAGTTGGCCAACTAAATTTGGAATGGGTGTATTAAATTTTATAAGGTAATATTTTGTTTTTTTATTACTCTTTCATCTTAGAAATTTATGTCTACATGATTAACACGTTTTCATATTTGGTTTTCCTTCTACTGTGGAGGAAGAAAAGGGAGTAGTTATAGAAAAGATAATTAATTGGGTTTGGATTTTCGTTGCTGTTACGGGACGGACCTTTGAAATGATTATTATCATGGTTGTTATTAGTTGTATTTTTTTGTTATATTAAGCTGCATAATTTTAGCAATTATTCAAGTAGTAATTGATGCTACCAATGTTCGTGGTCATCTTTAGCTATTCCTTAATATTTTAAGTAATTGTTTAAAAAATGTAGTATTGCTATTATGGTTAACTTTCACTCGGTTGAACAAATCCAACTTGTGAAAAAACAAATAACCAAATTAAGCACACAACATGGTCTCATTCTATTTAACATTTCTATCCTTTTCTGCATATCAAAGCTTTTGAAAATGTAATGGAACTCGTTTGAATAAAATCGGTATATCCTAAATAATAAATAATAAATCTCAATTTTATTTGTATTCATTATAATTTAAAATATTCATTTTAATTTTTTAGTAGTTTATTATAATAGAATTATAAATTACAAAATAAATTATAAGTAAGACAAATATAATTTAAATAATTTATTTTTAATAACAAAAATATAAACTTATAAAAAAAGCAAAACATTAAAAAAAATTATTATTTAGTAATATATTTTACATTGATTTGAATAAATTTAGATTTTGCAAATACTTTTTAAATAATAACTATCTTATTAATAATAGTTTATTAATTTATTTTTTAATCATAATTATAATATCTAGCGATATAATTATTTATATTGAATTTAAATGAATTATAATTATGAAAATTATTATAAATAAATATTATATTTAATTTGAAAAAATTTAAAAATTATTATATTTTCTAAGGATATAATCTTCAAAAATTAGAAAAAATAATATAAATAAATTTTTTACTATATCATTGTTTAAATAAAACTTATAAACTACTAAATGCCTAAATACTTAAACATCTAAACTCCTAAACACAAAAGCCCCTAAATACTTAAACATTTAAGCCCGTAAACCTTAAATATAATTTAAATAATTTATTAAAATATTAATTACATAATAAATTATGAGTGATACATATATAATTTAAATAAAATTATTTTTCATCAAAAAAAAATATAAGCTTATAAAAAGAAGCAAAAACTAAAAAACAAAAATTATTATTTAGTAATAAATTTTACTTGGATTTTGAATAATTTTAGGTTTTGTAATTATATTTTAATTTATATCCATCATAATAATAATAACATATTAATTTATTTTTTGATAATTGATATCATATCTATCAATAATATTGTTTATATTTAGTTTATATTATATCTAATTATAATGTTTATTATTACTAAATATTGTATTCACCTTTGAAAATGTAAAAAAATATCAAAAATATTTTTTTTGTTATTTCATTATTTAAACAAAACCTATAAACCACTAATTGCCTAAAAACATAAATCGCTAAAGTCCTAAATGACAAAACCTCTAAATACTTAAAATATTAAACTGGTATGCATTAATAATAAGTCATAAATCTCATTTTAATTTTTTTCAATATAATTTTATATTTTTATTTTATTATTTATCAGTTTATTTTTTTTTGAAATATTAATTACAAAATAAATTATTAGTGAGACAGATATAATTTAAATTAAAGTGGTATACCCAAAATAATAAAGAATAAATCTCATTTTTTTTCATTATAATTTTAAATATTCATTTTAATTATTTATTTGTTTATTTTTATAAAAATATTAATTAAAAAATAAATTATGAGTTAGACAAATATAATTTATATAAATTATTTTTCATCAAAAAAAAATATAGATAAACTTATTAAAAGAAAAAAAAATTAAAAACAAAAAATTATTATATAGTAATATAATATGCTTTACTTCTGAATCATTATTGGTTTTGTAATTATATTTTAATTGATATCTATCTTATTAATAATAGATTATTAGTTTATTTTTTGATCATTATTAGAATAATTATCAATAATATTATTTATATTGAATTTATATGATATATAAATATTATTATTATTATAACTAAAAAATGAATTCACATTTGAAAAAAATTTAAAAATTATTATATTTTCAAAGGTTATAACCTTTGAAAATATAAAAAAAATAATAAAAATAAATATTTTGTTATTTTAATTTTTAAATAAAACCTATAAACCACAAAATACATACAGAGTTAAATAAGTAAACTTCAAGAGGCCGTAATGCCTAAATACATAAACCATTAAACTGTTATATACTATATAATTAAGAAATCTAATTTTTATTTCAATTTATTATAATTTTATATATTCATTTTAATTATTTTTTAGTTTATTTTTATATAAATTTTTATTACAAAATAAATTATGAGTGCGACAAATATAATTTAAATAATTTATTTTTAATAAAAAAAATATAAGCTTATAAAAGAAGTAAAAATTTAAAAATTAAAAATTATTATCCAATAATATTTGTTAGTTTAATTTTGAATCAATTTGGGTTTTGTAAATATTTTTTAATTAATATCTATCTTATTATTAATAGTTTATTAATTTAATTTTTGATCATTATTATAATATCTATCAATAAAATTATTTATATTGAATTTATAAGATATATAATTATTAAAATTATTATAACTAAATATTGTATTCACATTTCAAAAAATTTTTATTTTATTATATTTTCAAATGTTATAACCTATGAAAATGACAAAAAATTACAAAATTTTTTTTGTTATTTAATTGTTAAAATAAAACCTATAAACCACTAATAGCTTAAAAACATGAATCGCTAAACACCTATATGACAAAACATCTAAATACTTAAACTATTAAATTGGTATAGATTAATAATAAATCATAAATATCATTTTAATTTTTATTGAGTATAATTTTAAATTTTTATGTTAATTATTTTTCAGTTTATTTTTATAGAAATATTAATTACAAAATAAATTATTAACGAGACAGATATAATTTAAATTAAACCGGTATACCCTAAATAATAAATAATAAATCTCATTTTTTTTCATTATAATTTTAAATATTCATTTTAATTATCTTTTGTTTATTTTTATATAAATATTAATTAAAAATAAATTATGAGTTAGAAAAATATAATTTATGTAAATTATTTTTAATCAAATAAATATAGATAAAATTTTTAAAATAATAAAAAATTACAAAACAAAAAATTATTATATAGTAATATATTTTGGTTTGCTTATGAATCATTTTATGTTTTGTAATTATATTTTTATTGATATTTATCTTATTATTAATGGATTATTAATTTATTTTTTGATTATTATTAGAATATTTATCAATAAAATTGTTTATATTGAATTTATATAATATATAAATATAATGATTAGTATAACTAAATATTGTATTCACATTTGAAAAAAAATTTAATAATTATTATATTTTCAAAGGTTATAACCTTTGAAAATATCAAAAAAATAATATATATACATTTTTTGTTATTTTATTTTTTAAATAAAACCTATAAACTACTAAATGCTATAGGTGCTCATGGAACTGGACGTGATGGGGATTACAAATCTCCAGTCCCTTCCCACAGTTCGGAGATTTTTTTTTGAAGATCCAGACCCATCCCATAGGTTGAAAATATCGGGATTGGATGGGATGGAGATCAGGGATTTTGGGTAGGAGAAAATGGTTCCAGGACGGATCGTAGTTCAGACATTTTTTTCAATTTATTTTCTTCAAACCGGCCAAGTTAGTTCATTTCGAAACCTTTTGTTGTACCATTTATCATTCCTTATTTATGTATCTTTCGAACTCAAATTGGGCCAATTTTGTTTTGTCAAATAGGCTGAATACCACAAATGAGTTCCATTACCTTGTCAAAAGCTTTGATGTGCAGAAAAGGATAGAAATGTTAAATAGAATGGGACCGAGTTGTGTGCTTAATTTGGTTCTTTGTTTTTTCACAAGCTGGCTTTGTTCAGCTGAGTGAAAGTTACCCATAATAGCAATACTACATTTTTTAAACAATTTCTTAAAATATTAAGGAATAGCTAAAGATGACCACAAACATTGGTAGCAGAAATTACTACTTAAGTAATTGCTAAAATTAGGGAGCTTAATATAACAAAAAAAGACAACTAATAACAACCATGATAATAATCATTTCAAAGGTCCGTCCCGGAACAGCAACGTAAATCCAAACTCAATTAATTATCTCTTCTACAACTCCTCCCTTTTCTTCCTCCACCGTATAAGGACAACCAAAGATGAAAACGTGTTAATCATGCAGACATAAATTTCTAAGATTAAATAGTAATAAAAAAACAAAATATTACCTTATAAAATTTAATACACCCATTCCAAATATAGTTGGCCAACTATAGTTGGAAGAATATTTGGATCTTGTGACCCATCTGAAAATTATAATTGAACCATATTTTTATTAAATTGAATGAATAAAATAAGTAAAAGTGAAATTAAAATTTACAAGATTTGTATACTAACCTGATTCATTATCATCAAGGTGTTGAACTAATTCTTCAATTTCAATAGGTTTGTTTGAGCTTCTCGACTAATCTTGTAGACATATGAGAACTTCAGCTGTAATAGGTGATAAAGAACTCCTACATTTATCTAAAGTTTTTTCCCCAATGCTAAATGTTGATTCGTAAACCACAGTAGATGCTTGGATAGAAAATACATCCCTTGCTACATTTTCCAAAGAAGGATACCCAACCTCATTTACCTTCCACCAGTTTAGAAGATCAAAATCAATTCTATTTTTTTCAAGTGTGTCCTCCAAGTACCTATCCAACTCTTCCTAAGCTGCAACTTCTTATTCTTTCTCCAATTCAACAAAAAAATCATCAACATAAGTATCACTATCATCAAAGAAACCATCATTTTTATTCAACACAGTAGAAGAGAAATCATCTTCTTTTGATTCATCTTCATTTAAATCTTTATAATCATCCATCATCTCATTTAAAGCATTTATAACATTTTTCACCAAATTTTTAGCTAATTGCTCTCCATAATGCTAAGTGTACTTAGCCTTGAGATATTTGAGCTTATATCTAGAATCCAACACTACTACCACAAAAAGCATATTATTTGTTGACTGAAGAAAACCTCTAGAATTTATGCCTTATTTTCATATCCATTTCAGACACCATTGTATCTCTACTATTTTCAGAAAGCTCAAATTTTTTCAAAATTCGAATAATCTCAGAAAAATAAAAACTAGAGGTATAATATTATGAGCCAAAAAATTTACAAGTTACCTCATAAAAAGTTTTCAAGAAATGGGCAAAAACTTTGGCGTTTGTTCAGTCTCTCTCGGTTGGAACGTTTGAACCAAACTCTTTCAAAACCCATTTTTCTTTGTCTTCCAAATTATCAATTTCTTTTTGATATTTTATATCAGTTTGTAGCATCAAATAAGTTGAATTCCATCTTGTAGGACAATCTAATTGCAATGAAGATCCATATGTAAAGTTTGCTTCTTCAACACATAACTTAAACATATCTACTCTTTTAGGACTGCTCCTCACATATTTCACCACACCTCTAATTTTTTGAATAGCACCCTCAACTACTGCAATGCCATCTCTGACAATTAAGTTTATGAAATGAGCACAACATCTCATATGAAAATGCTCGCCTCTAAAAGGTACAACACTTTTCTTCACAAGCCTTTTTTTCAATTGTTCAACTGCAACATCATTATTTTATGCATTGTTAACAGTAATGTACATCAACTTTTTCAAACCCCATTAATTCATGCAAAACTCAATAGCATTCCTAATATTAACTCCAGAATAACTTTTAATTACACAAAAGTTCAAAAGCCTTTTATGCATATTCCATTGAGAATCAATGGAATGAATAGTCAAACATATATGAGACAAATTTTGATTGCTAGTCCAAGTGTCGGTAGTCAATGACTCTACAATAATGAGATGATATGCTATCAAATAATTTCTTATATTCCATCACAAACAAAGAAAAACAATCCCTCGGTGTAGAGTGCCTAGATGGAATTTTAAATTGAGGCACACTAACTTCACAAAACTTTTTCAACTCATCCCTCTCAACAAAACAAAAAGACAATTCATCTTTTATGATCATTTTCACAAAAGCCTCCCTAACTAGTTGTTGATCAAATTGCCAACAAGTTAATTTGTTATCCTCTAAACTAGTACCTTTAGTGAAACTCAACAAAGATTGTGACCTGTCTTTACCTTTGTGAGCTTCCATTAATTCTTTTTTGTGTGGAAATTTTTTACAAGTCTCTCTAAAGTATTTCCATAAACCTGAATTACCTTGATCACTTTTTGCAAAATATTCTCTCCTACACCATATACAAGCTGCCCTACCAGTTTCATTTCCCTCTGAATCAACTAATATCTCATAAGTTTTTCAAACAGCAGACATATTCTTTTTATGAGCTTGAGGTTTAGATGTAACTCGACTTTCTTTTACAATTGGAATTGAAGAATCTACCATAACTTTAGGAGGGTTAGTGAAAGAATGATGATTGGATTTACCAGTACTTTGATCATTTGGGATGTGATCATCTTCAATTTATTGTATTTTTCATTTACCACTGGATTGTGCCATATGCATTTCTATTAATTAATATGATATGTTAAGCATAAATACATTAAAATATTTCAAAAAAGCAAGCTCAACAAAACTTACTGTAACACCTTCAGCCCACTCATTCGGCCCAACCACAACACCACAACCAATACTCAACAAAACTGGCTGAGACACATAATATTTATAATTAATTACTCAATTCTCGTCAGAAAAAAAAACCAAAAGTTTGGTGGCATCTGAGCCATGGTGTAGGCAAGCAGAAGTGCGACAGACAAGGGCTGTGCCAAACTGAACATGGCTGGAATGGCATGAGGTGGCCTAGAACTCGTCGGAATAGCAATAGGTGCCTCAGAATTGGATGGGCAGTAGCGGAATTGGTGGCATCTTCATGTTATATATATATTTCTGGTTCTAGTATCAGTTTTTTAGGACGGGATGGTTCTCGGGATGGATTTTGCTTAATATCCAGAACCATCCCAAAAGAAAAAATATGTGACAGAACGGGACGGGAAAAGTCAAAGTCAACAGATTTTCCTCATTCTTGATTCTCTCGGGAAAAGACTTTGGGTCGGGTCACGAATCTCCGTATCTTGTGAGGCGCCATACTAAATGCATATAAAGTTAAATCTGTAAACTTCTAAATCTCGTAATGCCTAAATACATAAACCATTAAACCGCTAAATTCTACTTAATAATTAATAAATCTATTTTTTATTGCTATTTATTATATTTTTAAATATTCATTTGTATTTTTTTATTATTGTATTTAATTTAAAATATTTATTACAAAATAAATTATGAGTGGGACAATTATAATTTAAATAATATATTGTTTATCTAATAAAAATATATGCTTATAAAAGAAGTATAAATTCAAAAATTAAAAATTATTATCAAGTAATATAAGTTACTTTAATTTTGAATCAATTAAGGTTTTGTAAATATTTTTTAATTAATATCTATCTTAATATTAATAGTTTATAGATTTAATTTTTGTTCATTATTATAATATCTATCAATAAAATTATTTATATTAAATTTATATGATATATAATTATTAATATTATTATAACAAAATATTATATTAAAATTTCAAAAAATTTTAAATATTATTATATTTTCAAATGTTATAACCTATGAAAATGATAAAAAATTATAGAAAATTTTTTTGTCATTTTATTTTTTTTAAAAAAACCTATAAACAAATAAAAGCCTAAAAACATAATTCGCTAAACTCCTAACGACAAAACCGCTAAATACTTTAATCATTAAACTGGTATACATTAATAATAAATCATAAACTCATTTTAATTTTTATTTAGTATAATTTAAAATTTTTATTTTAATTATTTATCAATTCATTTTATAGAAATATAAATAACAAAATAAATTATTATTGAGACAGAACTAATTTAAATAAACCAGTATCCCTAAATAATAAATAATAAATCTCATTTTTTTTTCATTATAATTTTAAATATTTATTTTAATTATTTATTTGTTTATTTATATATAAATATTAATTACAAAATAAATTGAGTTAGACAAATATAATTTATATCAATTATTTTTCATCAAAAAATTATTGATAAACTTTTTAAAAGAAAAAAAAATTCAAAACAAAAAATTATTATATAGTAATATATTTTGCTTTTCTTTTGAATCATTTTAGGTTTTGTAATTATATTTTAATTGATATCTATCTTATTAATAATAGATTATTAATTTTATTTTTTGATCATTATTAGAATATTTTAAAAATAACATTTGAAAATATCAAAAAATAATAAACATAAATTTTTTATTATTTTATTTTTTTAATAAAACCTATAAACCACTAAATGCATACACAGTTAAATCAGTAAACTCCTAAACCTCATAATCCCTAAATAGATAAACCATTAAACTGCTATATACTACTTAATAATTAATAAAACTAATTTTTATTTCTATTTATTATAATTTTAAATATTCATTATAATTATTTATTAGTTTATTTTTATAGAAATATTTATTACAAATTAAATTATGAGAGCGACATATATATTTTAATTAATTTATATTTAATCAAAAAAAAATATATGCTTATAAAAGAAGTAAAAATTTAAAAATTAAAAATTAAAAATTATTATCCAGTATTATATTTTACTTTAATTTTGAATCAATTTGGGTTTTGTAAATATTTTTTAATTAATATCAATCTTTTTATTAATAATTTATTAAATTAAATATTTATCATTATTATATTATTTATCAATAAAATTGTTTATATTGAATTTATATGATATATAAATATTAATATTTTTATAACTAAATATTGTATTCACATTTCTAATAATTTTAAATATTATTATATTTTCAAAGGTTATAACCTATGAAAATGATAAAAAATTACAATTTTTTTTTGTTATTTTATTGTTTAAATAAACCCTATAAACCACTTAATGCCTAAAAATATAAATTGCTAAACTCATAAACGACAAAACCTCTAAATACTTAAACTAGTAAACAGGTGTACATAAATAAAAAATCATAAATCTCAATTTAATTTTTATTAAGTATAATTTTAAATTTTTATTTTAATTATTTATAAGTTTATTTTTATAGAAATATTATTTACAAAATAAATTATTAGTGAGACAGATCTAATTTAAATAATTTATTTTTCATCAAAAAAAAATATATATCCTTATAAATAGAGGCAAAATTTTAAAAACAAAAATTTATTATTTAGTAATATATTTTATTTTTATTTTGAATCATTTTAGATTTTGCAATTATATTTTAATTTATATCATTCTTTTTAATAATAGTTTATTAATTTTTTTTGATCATTATTATAATATCTATTAATAAAATTATTTATATTGAGTTTACATTATATATAATTATTAAGATTATTATTACTGAATATTATATTCACAATTAAAAAAAATTAAAAATTATCATAATTTCGAAGGTTATAACCTTCTAAAATTAATAAAAATAAAAAATTTAATTTTTTATTTTTTCATTATTTTAATAAAAACTATAAATCACACAAGGCCTAAACAATTAAATCACTAAACCACAAAACACCTAAATACTTAAACAATCAAACTAGTATATCCTGAATAATAAATAATAAATCTCTATTTTATTTGTATTCATTATAATTTTAAATATTTATTTTAATTATTTATTGGTTTATTTTTATAGAATTATAAATTAAAAATAAATTTTGAGAAAGACAAATATAATTTAAATAATTTACTTTTAATTACAAAAAATATAAACTTATAAAAAGAAGTAAAACATCAAAGAAAGTATTATTTTGTAATATATTTTACTTTCATTTTGTATAAATTTACGTTTTGCAAATATATTTAAAATAATATCTATTTTATTAATAATAGTTTATTAATTTATTTTTCAATCATTAATATAATATATTTCAATATAATTGTTTATATTGAATTTACTGATATATAATTATTAAGATTATTATACCTAAATATAGTATTCACATATAAAAAAAAATTAAAAATTATTATAATTTCCAAGGATATAATCTTCAAAAATTAGAAAAAATAATAAAAATAAATTTTTTGCTATATCATTGTTTAAATAAAACTTATAAACCACTAAATGCCTAAACACATAAAAATCTAAACTCTTAAACACAAAAGCCTCTAAATACTTAAACCTTTAAACTCGTAAACATTAAATATAATTTATTTAAATTATATTAATTACAAAATAAATTATGAGTGATACAAATATAATTTAAATAATATATTTTTCATCAAAAAAACATATAAGCTTATAAAATGATGCAAAAACTAAAAAAAATTATTATTTAGTATTAAATTTAACTTTGATTTTGAATCATTTTAGGTTTTTTAATAATATTTTAATTTATATCCATCATATTACTAATAGTTTATTAATTTATTTTTTGATAATTGATATAATATCTATCAATAGAATTGTTTATATTTAGTTTAAATTATATATAGTTATAATATTTATTATTACTAAATATTGTATTCACATTTTTAAAAAATTTTAAAATTATTATATTTTCAAATGTTATAACCTTTGAAAATTTGAAAAAATATCAAAAATAAATTTTTTGTTATTTCATTGTTTGAAAAAAACCTATAAACCATTAAATGCCTAAATACTTAAATCATTAACTTCTAAATCTCGAAAACCTAAATAGATAAATTTTTTAAGCATGTATATCCTGAATAATAAATAATAAATCTCATTTTTATTTTTTACATTATTATTTTAAATATTCATTTTAATTATTTATTTGTTTATTTTTATATAAATATTAATTACAAAATAACTTATAAGTTAGACAAATATAATTTGTATAAATTATTTTTAAACAAAAAAATATAGATAAACTTAATAAAATAATAAAAAAATTAAAAACAAAAAAATATTTTATAGTAATATATTTTGCTTTATTTCTGAATCATTTTAGGTTTTGTAATTATATTTTAATTGATATCTAACTTATTAATAATAGATTATTAATTTATTTTTTGATCATTATTAGAATATTTATCAATAAAAATGTTTATATTGAATTTATATGATATATAAATTTATTAATTATTATAACTAAATATTGTATTCACTTTTGAAAAAAGTTTTAAAATTTTTATATTTACAAAGATTATAACATTTGAACATGGGAAAATTTTTTTTTTTTGTTATTTTCTTGTATAAATAAAACCTATAAATCACTAAATGCCTAAACACTTAAATCACTAAACTACAAAATCCCGATACTTCTATATAGATAATCTTTTAAACCGGTATACCCTAAATAATGATTAATAAATCCCATTTTTATTTGTTTTCATTATAATTTAAAAAATTCATTTTGATTGTTAAGTTTTTTATTTATATATATATAGTAATTATAAAATAAATTATGAGTTAAAAATATAATTCATAAAAATAATTTTTCATCAAAAAATATATATGCTTATAAAAAGAATAAAAATTTAAAAACAAATAATTATTATTAAGTAATATATTTTGCTTTCCTTTTGAATCATTTTAGGTTTTGATATTATACTTTAAGTAATATCAATCTTATTCATTATAGATTTTTAATTTATTTTTTGATAATTATTAGTATATCTATCAATACAATTGTTTATATTGAATTTATATTATATATAATTATTATGATTATTATAAATATATATTATATTCACTTTTGAAAAAAAATTAAAAATTATTATATTTTCAAAGGTTATAATCTTGAAAAATGAGAAAGAATACAAATAATAAATTTTTTGTTATTTCTTTTTTAAATAAAACCTATAGACCACTAAAAGTTTACTTACTTAAATCAGTAGCTCATAAAACCTGAAACCCCTAAATACATAAACCTTCTAACAGCTGTATACTACTTAATAAATAATAAATCTCATTTTTATTTCTATTTATTATAATTTTAAATATTCATTTTAATGATTTATATTTTAATTTTTTACAAAAATTAATTACAAAATAAATTTCGAGTGAGACAGATATTATTTATATAATTTATTTTTTATTCATATAAAAATATAAGCTTATAAAAAGATGGAAAAAATTAAAAATAAAATATTATTATTTAGTAATATATTTTTATTTGATTTTGAATTATTTTGTGTTATGTAAATATATTTTAATTAATATTTATATTATTAATAATAGTTTTATAATTTAATTTTTGATCATTATTATAATATCTATCATTAAAATTATTTATATTGAATTTATATGATATATAATTAATAATATTAATATAATTATACATGGTATTCACATTTCAAAAGATTTTAAAAATTATTTAATTTTTAAAGGTTATAACCTTTTAAAATCTAAAAAAAATCTAAAAAAAAATTTATTTTTATTATATAAATAAAACCTATATACCACTAAATGCCTAAAATCATAAATTGCTAAACTCCTAAACGACAAAACCCCTAAATAATCGATCCATTAAACTGGTATACCATATATAATTGTTGGGCAATTGTGCTTCCACGGTAGTGAGATTGAGATACAGAAACACAGAAACAACAGAAAACAAGCAATATATATATCCCAATTCAGCAACCATTCATGATAGAATCAAAAAACGAGAAATAAACACTGAAAATAACGTGGTTTGCTAGTCACTCAATATGACTAGCTAAATCGACCAGAAAATGCTTTTGCATTACAGATTAAAGCAACAGAAATGTCTTACCATATGCAGCACAAAGAATAGTCGTGATAAATCGCATAGAGAGAAGAGAGAGAAACGATGAATAGTTCAATGGGTCCAAAAACAGCCACAGAAAATAAAATTACAAAACATTTTATATTAACATTTCTCACGGTTCATTTAAACTGAGTGGGTCGGATCATGAGATGGGTCAGGCTCTGCTCCAATTTCGGCCCGATGTCGGGTCAATGAGACCTCCATTATTGTGCTACTACTGCATCCCCGGCCTCTTAATATTTCCTTTCCTGCACTTACATGAAAATATTAAAATAGAAAAAATATTTGGTTAAACAAAATAGATTATCAAAAAATAAATTACATATACAGCAATAATAAATCTTAAATCTCATTTTAATTTGTATTGATTATAATTTTAAATATTCATTTTAAATATTTTATATTTTATACAAATATTAATTACAAAATAAATAATTAGTCAGACAAATATAATATTAATAATTTACTTTTAATAAAAAAAATATAATCTTATAAAAAGAAGCAAAAATTTAAAAAAAAATTATTATTTAGTAATATATTTTACTTTGATTTTGAATAAATTTCGAATTTACAAAGATATTTTAAATAATATCTATCTTATTAATAATAGTTTATTAAATTTTTTTGATCATTATTTTATAATATCTAGCAATGTAATTATTTATATTGAATTTAAATGACTTATAATTATTAAGATTATTATAACTTAATATTATATTTACATTTGAAAAAAATTTAAAAATTATTATATTTTCAAATGTTATAACCTTTGAAAATGTGAAAAAATATCAATAATAATTTCTTTGTTATTTCATTGTTTAAATAAAACCAATAAACCACTAAATGCTTAAAAACATAAATCACTAAACTTCTAAACGACAAAACCTCTAAATACTTAAACCATTAAACTGGTATACATTAATAATAATTCATAAATCTCATTTTAATTTTTATTCAATATAATTTTAAATTTTTATTTTAATTATTTAACAGTTTATTTTTTTAGAAGTACTAATTACAAAATAAATTATTAGTTAGATAGATATAATTTAAATTAAACCGGTATACCTTAAATAATAAAGAATAAATATAATTTTTTTTCATTATAATTTTAAATATTCATTTTAGTATTTATTTGTTTATTTTTATATAAGTATTAATTACAAAATAAATTATGAGTTAGACAAATATAATTTATATAAATTATTTTTCATCAAAAAAATATAGATAAACTTTTAAAAAGAAAAAAAAAGTTCAAAACATTAAATTATTATATAGTAATATATTTTGCTATGATTCTGAATCATTTTTGGTTTTGTAATTATATTTTAATTGATATCTATCTTATTAATAATAGATTATTATTTTATTTTTGATAATTATTAGAATATTTATCAATAAAATTATTTATATTGAATTTATATGAAATATAAATATAATGATGATGATAACTAAATATTGAATCAACATTAAAAAAAATTAAAAATTATTATATTTTCAAAGGTTATAACATTTGAAAATATCAAAAAATAATAAAAATAAAATTTTTGTTATTTTATTTTTAAAATAAAACTTATAAACCACTAAATACATACACAATTAAATCAGTAAACTCCTAAACCCCGTAATACCTAAATACATAAACCATTAAACCGTTATATAATACATAATAATTAATAAATCTAATTTTTATATCTATTTATTATAATTTTAAATATTCATTTTAATTATTTATTAGTTTATTTTTATAGAAATATTTATTACAAAATAAATTATGAGTGCTGCAAATATAATTTAAATAATCTATTTTTAATCAAAAAAGATATATAGGCATATAAAAGAAGTTAAATTTAAAAATAAAAAATTATTATCCAGTAATATAATTTACTTTAATTTTGAATCAATTTGGGTTTTCTAAATATTTTTTAATTAATAACTATTTTATTATTAATTGTTTATTAATTTAATTTTTGATCATTATTATAATATCTATCAATAAAATTGTTATATGAATTTATATGATATATATTATAATGATTATCATAACTAAATATTGTATTCACCATTTCAGAATATAAATTTTACATATTTCAGAGGTTAATACCTCTGAAAATGAAAATATTACAATTTTTTTGTTATTTTATTGTTTAAATAAAACCTATAAAATACTAAATGCCTAAAAACATAAATCTCTAAACTCCTAAATGTCAAAACAATTAAACTAGTATAATTTAATAATAAATCATAAATCTCATTTTAATTTTTATTCAGTATAATTTTAAATTTTTATTTTAATTATTTATCAGTTTATTTTTATAGAAATATTAATTACAAAATAAATTATTAGTGAGACAGATCTAATTTAAATTAAACCAGTATACCCTAAAAAATAAATAATAATCTCATTTTTTTATTATAATTTTAAATATTCATTCTAATTATTTATTTGTTTATTT